>OY757921.1:47323013-47470513 GCA_963585895.1 Sepioteuthis lessoniana | reverse complement strand
AACTGTTTATATGTATAAAAATGAATTTGACATTAAATAACCTACAATGGTTGATATGCAGTAAAACCAAACCAAACCAAACCATGTGATCGTGTGTATGGAAATCTGGCTTCTTCTCAAAATCAAAACATAATACTAACCTCACCAAAAATTCAGAATATACTTATATATATTTAGATTTAGCTTCTTCCACACTCTTAGACATGCTTAGAATAGGCTGACTATATTCCCTGCATTGGTTTAAGACCTCGCCATCTACCCAATGAGACTCTAGTTCTGAAGTTCTGGGGAGCATGAAGTTCCCCTTCATTGCCATTACTCCCAAGTCCACTCTGAACCCGGAGTGGCAGTACCGTTTAGGATCCCATCTATGAGCCAAATAGACTTATTTGAAAAGTATTACGATTGGATAAGTTTGTTTGTTGGGGTTTTATGGCATATCAACCTTTGTAGGTTATTTAATGCCAAACCCATTTTTATACAGATAAGTAGTTCTATTTTAAATAATTCAGTTTAGTATAACAGTACACAGTTTGTCAAAAACATTTCTTTTTCAAGCTATTCAGTTTAGTCAAACAGTTCTAATTCAAACAAATCAGTTAAGCATACAAAAACCGTTCCATTTCAAACGATTCAGTTTAACATAAGTACGCAGTTTAAATGTAAAACTGTTCTATTTCAAGTAATTCAGTTTAACATAAGTACACTGTTTAGGTCTATTTGACCCATAGATAGGACCCTTCTGTGTGGACCTGGGAACGATGGCAATGAAGGGGTACTCCGCATTCCCTAAACCTCCACTATCAGATTGTTTAGTGTCATATCTAGGACACTCGTTGTGGGTGGTCTTACCCTTCTGCAGAGAAGCAGTCGGTGTATTATACAGCTCCAGTCGACTGGGCAACGATTGAATAAGAATACATGAAACCATGTAAGGGTATGCAAACAAATGATTATTATTTAATAGGAATAGTTACTTGCATAGAGTGTATAAAGTATTAAGATTTTTAAAAATATTCTAAACTTCTGCCAAATGGTAGAGTGTTCGCCAATGGCCCGGGAGACCGGGATTCAATCCCAGGTCGAGTCATACCAAAAATTTAAAAAATGGTACTTGACTACGCCCTCGACTACGGTCGGCCAACTTATTTACTTACAATAGATCGTACACAAACCTTTATTCTAAGAAGTTGATTGATTGATTTAATCATATTAACGACATGTCAACCCTCTGAGGGTTATTTTATTCTTAAATATTAAAGAATCGCGTAAATCATAGGTCTATATTTAGGGTTTTTGTCTAGTTGTTTTTGAAGAGTTCTTTTTTCTCATAGTTATATGATATAAAGTATTTCTATCAAATACACAATTATATGCTTTCAAGCAATTATTTCTGTTTGATAAGTCATTTGTTTGCATAGAGTAATATGGTTTTCAAACATTTCTATCTAATACTAACAATTTACACACAGTTACAAGATTTCAATTACTCCTATCTGATAAACAATTATATGGTTTCATGTTACTACTTCTATTTTATAATAATCATTTATTTGCACACAGTTTTATGGTTTCAGGTAAACAACAATAATAATAAGAAGAAGAAGAAGAAGAATCCTTACTTATATATATATATATATATATATATATATATATATATATATATATACACAAAGAACATTTACTTATATATACAAAGGACATCAACAACGATAAGAAATTCTAATGGACAATTAACTCCAATGGGACATTCACAGACAGAAATACTGGAATTAAAAAAAGGTCACATCCTATCAAAACAATCTTCACAATAAAAACAACAACTAAAATTTGAACTTAATCATTCAAAATATCATGAAGTCTGAAAGTCTGAAAGTCGTTAAGTCTGAAATTCATAGAGAACACAAGTGTAGGAATAAATAAAAATCTATATACTAAATTTTAAATAATTTGCGGACGAATACATTTTGAAATAGCAAGTTTTTTTCTCGTTTGACGAGTCACAATCTCACACACACACACACACACACACACACACACACACACACACACACACATATATATATATATATATATATATATATATATAATCCAGGAGCTTTAGGTTCAAGTAACAATTCTTAGTACAAATAATATACATATGATAATATGAAATTAAGTATTACTACTTCATACAAATAATTTGCACATGGTCGAATGGTTTCAAATATTCCCATCTAATACTATTCATTCAATGGTTTCTTCTTCTTATTTCTATTTAACAATAGTCAATTTTTTGCACACACTTTTATTGTTTCAAGTAACTTATAAGGCTACTTAGTAAAGAATTATAGCTCCAAATAACTATTATTAATGCAAATAATGTGTACATAGTAATATAATATCAAGTATTATTATATATTATTATACATTATATTATTGAACCTCGATCCGCCACATCATAGGGATTATGCCAATGGACCGGTATAATCTATAGACTGAAAATATTTGTGAAGAAACGATAGTGTAAAAAGGTTGTTTATTGTAATCAAACAAATAAAAAAAATGTAATAATTTGCATTAGAATATTTTAAGTCAATAAACACTCCGATTTATGACTTTTGAAATTTGTAATAAATTGTTTTAAGAATCATTTCGTCATAATCTTTGCATCATTATTTAAAAGAAAAATTGGAGAATATTATAAATATTTTTACACCCAATAGACCATGAGATATTTCTTTTTTAAAAGTTGTTTACATTTTTCATAAAACCTGAAAAAATGCTATAAGGAAAATTCTTTAAATACCAGGATTTTCAAAAATCTTCTAAAAAGATCATTAATAGTTAATTAGATTTTCAAAATTCATATATTAGAAGCAATGTCTGTCTGAAAAGTGGAAAGCCATTTTGAAAAGTGTAACACTACACTGCATACAGTAGTGAGGCTCCACTTCTAGAGCTAGGAGGAGTATGAAGTTACTCCTTTGTTGTCATTACTCCAAGGTTCATTCTGATCCAAGTTGTGTAACCTTTTCGGATTCCATCTATCAATCAGATCTGGTTGAAAATTATTTGTATTTGATAGGAATGCATGAAACCATATAACTGTACAATCGAATAGGAATAGATACTTCGAACCATATGACTGAGTATGAATCTTTGATATTAGAAAAGAATACTTTAAACCATATAAATGTGAGCAAAATATGCAAATTAAGAATTGTTTCTTGAAACTAGGGATGGCCCAGAAATATGCAAATAAAGAATTGTTTCTTGAAACTAGGGATGGCCCAGAAATATGCAAATTAAGAATTGTTTCTTGAAACTAGGGATAGCCCAAAAATATGCAAATTAAGAATTGTTTCTTGAAACTAGGGATGGCCCAGAAATATGCAAATTAAGAATTGTTTCTTGAAACTAGGGATGGCCCAGAAATATGCAAATTAAGAATTGTTTCTTGAAACTAGGGATAGCCCAGAAATATGCAAATTAAGAATTGTTTCTTGAAACTAGGGATAGCCCAAAAATATGCAAATTAAGAATTGTTTCTTGAAACTAGGGATGGCCCAGAAATATGCAAATTAAGAATTGTTTCTTGAAACTAGGGATAGCCCAAAAATATACAAATTAAGAATTGTTTCTTGAAACTAGGGATGGCCCAGAAATATGCAAATTAAGAATTGTTTCTTGAAACTAGGGATAGCCCAAAAATATGCAAATTAAGAATTGTTTCTTGAAACTAGGGATGGCTCAGAAATATGCAAATTAAGAATTGTTTCTTGAAACTAGGGATGGCCCAGAAATATGCAAATTAAGAATTGTTTCTTGAAACTAGGGATAGCCCAAAAATATGCAAATTAAGAATTGTTTCTTGAAACTAGGGATGGCCCAGAAATATGCAAATTAAGAATTGTTTCTTGAAACTAGGGATAGCCCAAAAATATGCAAATTAAGAATTGTTTCTTGAAACTAGGGATGGCCCAGAATACTTCAACTGCATCTCAGCAAAGGGGTAAGACTCTCCCAAGTGGCCGAGTCAGTTTATGCTGCAGAATACACCAACTGCATCTCTGCAGAGCGGTAAGACTCCCCCAACGAGTGTCTTGGATATGACATAAAGCAATCTGATGGTGAGGTTCCAGTGATGCTGGAGATTTTGGGAATACGAAGTACAACTTTATTGTCTTCGTTCCTCGGCCCACTCTGACCCGAAATGGTAGCACCTGATAGGGTCCTATCTATGGGTCAAATAGTACTAAACTGTGTATTTATCCTAAACTGAATTGTTTGAATTATAACTGTTTATATGTATAAAATGGATTTGGTATGAATAAACTACAATGGATGATATGCCATAAAGTATGAAGTCACTCTTATGTTTCTGACCTGGAGTCTTTTAGGGTCTAATCTACTTTCCATTAAATAGATCAGTTTGAGATCTTCTTTAGATGAGTTTGAACTGCATTAATTCTTTTACACTTAAAACATGGATATTATCGGACAAGTATGAAGTTTAAAATGATTGTGTTAAATATTTGACCTTTCACAGGCCAAGTAAGTTACGTGGATTTCAAAACAAGATCCACCTGTGTCTTAAGGTAAACACAAGACAGCGGAAATGCCTCGGGAATTGTGTGAGTGGCATACCAGAAGGAGGAGTAAGCACAAGGTGTGTGGGCGTCTGAAAAATATATAACGACGGAAGATTTCGACCCGGGGCAGTGGGCAGAGCAGGAAGAGAGATTAGACTTTACGCCGCTCTAGGCGAGCCATAGACCAGACGGCCCAGTTTGAGAAGCAGAGAAAAGTCAAAAATGTTCACGACTCGTTAAGTTTAAAGTGAATATGATCCCAAAAGAAAATAGGAGCACCTACCGAATGCCTCTGTAGTTTAATTGACCTGTACAAGTCTCATGAAAGAATCACGTAGAAGAAACAAAGATGATTAAATAATTTAAGTCGGCTTTGTATCAGTCTCCAGGAAAGAAGAGAAATGAGTAAATGTTTTAAGTCAACCCTATGCCAGCATTGTGGTGGTTGAGCAAAGAAAAGAGGTTCTCTAAAAATATCGTATCTCACTCTGGTGTAAATCTTAGCGGTTTCCGACTCTCTCCTCGCTCAACTACTTCGACAAGTTTCGTACCTTTCGTATTAAAAGACAAGAAGAGAAGTTATATTTTAATGAATAAGTGTTGTCACCCCTTTCTTCTCCTGTTGGTAGATAAAAATTGTAATCTTTAATAATTAATTGATTCTTCAAAAATTAATTTTGCAACTAAGCATGAAGTGTTAACCGATTTGAAAAGATAATGAATATATAATTTTATACCTTACATTGTTGGAGACTATGATCGTTAAATTGATTTCTGCATAAAATAACAAGGGTTGGCATGATGTAAAACCAACCAACCAACCAAAAAACCATTCTTGCGTTATTTTAATACTTTCACCCCCATCACTCATACACATGTTTGTGTGTGCACTCACGTGAGGAGTAGAAAGGGGGGCGGTTATCATTTCGGAAAAGGCTTCAGTGAACCAGTTTCAATTTCCGATTGAAACTTGCCGAATCGTTTTCGTAAATATATCCTTGAAACCCAACTCTCTATCAGTGTTGTATAGTCATCTTCAGCATCACAACGACACAACAATAATAAAGACAGACGCACACAGAAAGACGCATGAAGACTTCTTTAACAATATTTTACCTCTCAATTTATTGCAAGGGTTCGAAAGGTTTGTTCAAGGGTTTGCATGTGAGAGGGTGCTAGAGACCAAACATAAACTTCATATTTTGACCTCCACTACTTATGACAGTCACGTTGTGTCTTTCTTGTTCTCTTGATGCTCAACCAGAGGTCTTGGGGTCCACTGCTGGATGCTGGCTTTCTTTACTGCATCTTATCAGCATCTTCTCTGGACCCCTAACTCCATCGGGGGTTTCCGAGGACCCCCTCGGTCGGCTGTGGCTTTCCCTACCACATCTGGTCTCTAACTCTCTGGAAGTCTGCTGGCAACTGCTTTGGCACCCAACTCAACTCAATTATATAATAATTCAACGCCCACACGATCGCCCACTGGATCTTTGAAATCGAATGTTTAATCGTCATCAAGCGGAAATAACTGTCATGCAGTTCAGAGGTTACTCTCTTCCGGTGCATCACTGTAGTGGCACAATGGGACCTTTACCTTGTCCCATATCATAAGCCTTAATCCGCCCATGCGATCTCTTTCGATTACTGGCCATTGGAATGTGTCACTTCCTTCCGGTGTATCACCTTGGAATAGCATTTTTGGGCCGGGGCGAGGGTCAAAATATAACATCAGCATTTCTTTCTTTCTTTCTTTCTTTCTTTCTTTCTTTCTTATTGTCAATTACACAAACTGGTCGGGCAATTGCGTCAAAATTGCTGCTAAATTCTTTATATAGATAGATTTTTCTCTATGCGTGGCGATTCAAATGCATGCAAGATAATGTTTTTCACGCATGTGTTTCTAATGTAGGAACTGAATTATCACGGATAGAGAGAGGGGGGATTGAGAGAGAGAGATGTGATTAATGTCAATTTGTCGAACAGCATTCTTGCAGTCAAGTCTCCTTCAGATTTGACGAGAATCTCATTTTTAATGCATCTTCCTCAATTTGTGTAATAATCAGTCAACCAGATCAGAGTTCATCCTTCACAGTCTCTCGACCATTCAAAAATGCCCAGTGTCACCTAATAAGCTATACTCGTTTTAAAACTTGATCTCCATAAACCCTTGGTCATTTTTTAAATGTTTCTATCGCTTGTTGTGAAATAGGTATTATTAGGCAGACAATCGAAGTAGTTGAATGAAGACTGGAAAGATAACGAAGTCTTCAATGCAAAACATATTAAACCTAAATAACAACTAACTCGGATTCCATCTTTTCAAAGATCTCGAAAAAATAAACGAAAACTTTGAATAAATAAAGTTGTTGTTTTTTTTTAACTAATTTTCACTCACTAACTTCAGACGATCAGCTCATTACTAATTGGCTTCTCCAACAAAAAAGGGGTCTGCTGGACGAAACATCCCTATAATTAGTCCAATATGATCATCAGCGTGTCATATAATGGAAGCTAACTATGTCAGGTTGTTAAGTGCAAATAGCTTGGTAATGTGGTGACCTAGAGATGACATGAATGTTCTCAAGTGCAGAATAAAGACAAGAGCAAAAGTCATCGCAAGGCACCTGCAAAGACATTAAGTGGGATGTGTGCTTCGCACCTGCAAGGAACATGACAGATGGAATATCACATGATAGAGGTTGCAAAGAAAATGACAGAGAGACTCGTGGGCTGAACTTTCCCACCGACTGAGATATGAGCAACAAGAACTAACCAAAGTTCTGTTAATTGATTTTCAGTTACAAATTGACTGAAAGCCCACATCTTAAGCCAGTCCGAAGATATAGAAATAAAGTGGCTACGATTTATTAAAAGGCGTTTGTATCCTTTTCCGAGTCAATGTGTAAGATAGATAGATAGATAGATAGATAATTTTGGGGTTCTGATCGGGAACAGTTAACAGCATGTAACAATCATCTAATCCCTCGACTATGCACAAGCGTCCCGTACGTAACAAAATATTGTTTTCATACATGTCCTTTAAGCGCTTTTTTTACTCATTTGTTTCTTTTGGGTTTTTTTGTATTGCTTTGTTATTTTTTGTCTTTTTCCTTTTTTTGTTTTTTTGTTTTTGTTTCTGACTCTAAGAAACCCAAGCCTTTCCAACCATACTGAACGTTCTGATGAATCGAATCTCTTCCATCAACTAAATTTAGGCTTACAACTCGAATTATACATAAACGAGTATACTCGGTAAATAAAAAGCTCTTAGCGAATACAAAAATTGTATGCATATCAACGCTATCAGAGCCGTCAGTTGCCCAATCGGCAATTGCTTTTCTGCCGAGGGGTACCCCCCAATGACTGCCTATATATGACACTAGACATTCTGATGGTGAGTTTCCAGTAATCCTGGCCCGGGTCCTAAATATGGGCGAAAAAAAATAAACTGTGTACTAATGCTAAACTAAATTGCTTGAAATAGAACTGTTTTACATTTAAACTGTGTACTTAGGGTAAACTGAATTGTTTCAAATGGAACTTTTTTGTATGCTAAACTGAATTGTTTGAAATGGGACTGTTTTTGACATTGAAACTGTACTTAGACTAAACTGAATCGTTTGAAAAAGAACTGTGTTGACATTTAATTGTACATAAACAAAAACTATTTTTATTCTAAACTGAATTCTTGAATTAGAACTGCTTGACTAAACTGTATAGCTTGAAATAGAAATGTTTTTGACAATAAAACTGTGTACTCGTGTTAAACTGAATAGCTTGAAATAGAACTGAGTATTTGTATAAAAATGGATTTGGCATTAAATAACCTACAAAGGTAGATATGCCATAAAACCCAAACAAACAGAGCCGACAGGCGGACATTATTGGAGAAGGTGGAGCTTAATCAGAAAATAAAAAAATGTCATAATTCTCAGTTACAGCACGGACTTTGCTGATAATGATAATCGACTGTCAGGGCGGAAGAATAAACGTCTCCACAACTGGAAATCCAATAGAATAAGTGAATAGACGCTGAAAACCTGCATCTGCTTTTTGATTCGCTAAGCTGTCGATTTTTCCGCGTCTGAATTAACGCAAACATTCGTCTTCCCTTTATACTCACCAGCCGATGCTTCATATTATTTTGCATTTTATCGTAACGCCTCGTTTCAGCTCAATTTAATGCGGTTTGTTTCATCTACAGCGTTGTCCATAGGAGAGAATTACCTTCATTATTTATCGGCAAGAGCAGACATTCGCCAGATCAAAGTTAAGCCAGGATGAGTCTGCTCAGTACTTCAATGAGTGACTACTTAGCAACAGCAGATATTGTAAGCAAGACCTATGAGTCAGACAAAGCAAAGTTTATTAATAAATATGACATGATCAAATCACGCCGAAGGTACTGCTTTTTGCCATATAACCAATGCTAAGCAACGATGAGACCGCTCAATACCTCAGTGGGTGACTCCTTAGCAACAGCAGATATTGTAAGCAAGATTTAGGAATCATACGAAGTAAAGTTTAATAATAAATATGACACGCTCAAATTATGTTGAAGACACTGTTGCTGCCAGATCACGGAAGTTAAGCAACGATGAGCCCTCTCACTACTTCAATGAGAGACCACCTTGTAGGAGCAATGTAAGACCTGAGTCCCAGATTAAATAAAGCTTAGTAAATAATAATTTGGATTATTTAGTCACAATCCTCTTGACATAAAGTAGGTTTCGCGAAGCTTGAATAAATCCATCCCACCCACTATAACCTTAGCGTGACATACGCCAAATACCGAGGAATTTGGTGAGTAGGTAGTTATAACAATTAATGTACAGATTAATCTTCTTTGAAATCTTCATATTTCCAGCTAAAAAGATCTTCTTTGGCTATCTTAACAATATCAATATTCCTCACTAAAGTGGAATACTGCCCCTTTAGAATTGTAAATCCATATCAATCTCCCCACCTTCCCCCGCCAGTGGGAGCCTGACACTGATGATGATTAAATGATATTTATCTACCTTGTTAACAAAACGTTAAATTTGATGTTAGATATCTAAGAAGTGAATTTGAATGTTATATACAATGATTTGCTCAAACTTACATTCTTATCTAGATAATTATAATCACAGCATTTCGATCACTGCACTCTTTGGACTTATTGCATTCTTATCTAGATAATTATAATTTCGACCACTGTACTGTTTTGGCTCATTCAGATAATTGTTCTTGTTTGTAACCTCCGAATTTCCAAACCGGGCCCTTCATTCAGTCCAAGAGGTTAAATCGTTGTCTTTCCGCTTGGTCTGGACTGGTTTCTTTGTTTAATGGCATGTCAACGTTCGAGGGGTATTCAATGCCAAAGGCATCCCTGAGGAAGAACAATAATTCAATTTTCGGTAACATGACAAAGGAAAGGTAAGAATGGAACAAAAAGAGTATTTCAAAAGGATAACTAAGTGTTGTATCGTAGTAAGGAAGAGATACACCATGAAATAGAGTTAATTATTTATTAACTGAAGTGGTACAGTCCGACAAATATTATAAGTCTTGCTCTGTGGGTGTTACGTCCGAAGTTGGTCTTACTACTGACCGAGATCTTTCTGTACCCACGTGCTTAAGAAACACGACTTCTTTTATACCTCCGAGATACCGGAAGTCACGTGGTACGAGCCACTATACAACACAAAGTAGAAATCCAAACAAGATAAGACAATTATTGACTAAAAATTTCTAACGTGGTAACTAAGAGGAAAACATTTATAAAGGAGTTTGATCTTCAGTGAAAATGTTAGAAAAGAAGATGTTCGAATAGAACATGAATCAAGCTTGAGGAAGATTCAGAAACAACAGATGCTGCTTGCTAGATAAATGAGTTCAAGCAATCACACGGAGCTAGATCTCGTAAGTATGGAAATCGCTGCACTTGCACAATCCTGTGTTTTACCAAAAAACAGCCGATCAAAAATACCCAAAATTGGCACTGACTCGTTTACTTTGGTTTGGTTGGTTTTATGGCTTATCAACCATTGTAGGTTATGTAATGCCAAATCCAGTTTTATGCATAAAATAGTTCTATTTCAAACAATTCAGTTTAGCGTTAGTACAGAGTTTAAATGTTAAAAACAGTTCTATTTCAAACAAATCAGTTTAGCTTAAGTACACAGTTTAAGTGTCAAACAGTCTTATTTCAAGCAATTCAGTTTAGCATCCGTACAGTTTACTTCTTTTTTACCCATAGATAGGATCCTATCAGGTGCTACCACTCGGAGTGGACCTGGGTGCGATGGTAGTGAAGGGGTACTCTTCATTCCCCAAAGCATTACTGAAACCTCCCTATCAGATTGTTTAGTGTCATATCCAGAATACTCGTTCAGGGAGTCTTAGCCCTTGGCAGAGAAGCAGTCAGTGTATTCTACAGCCCCAGCCGACAGGGCAAGACTCGTTTAGACAGCAGTCTAGACATCATCAGTTTATCATAGAAGTTGTTCAGCCGTGCTCATGTCTTCATTCAATTTTTATTTTTTTAAATTCTTTTTTGTAATTTTAAAAATTCAGTCTCAATACTTTTTGAATACCACTCGTATAATTAGTTTAAGTTGTCATGTTAGCCAATGTGTTTTAGTTGTTCCAGTATCGTAGTAGCAAACTTAATATGTGTTATAATGTGTAAGAGTACCCTTCTAATTTACACAACCTCTCCAGCTACGGCCAGGATGCAATACAAGCTCAATTCCTAAGTAGAGTTTTTCCTTCATCTAGGCCGGTCGCATTCTCAAGGCAAACTACTCTACTATTTATCCATAGCTGGAGAATAGGAAGAGAAGTAATGGATTCATACTTTTGCAAAGTTAAATGGTGGTACCCTCATAAGGTCGCGAAGTCTTTACCCAAAATATCAACCCCTTGTTTAGGTACAATTAGAAGTCCTCGTAAAGAAATTCTGGTGTTTACTCCACAAACTGTTCCCAGTCGAGTGGGGGTGTAGAATATACCGACTGCATCTCTGTTGAGGGATCACAACCCCATCACCTACCGAGTATCATTGATATGACAGTAAACTGCATCTGATGGTGAGGCTTTGGAGAATATGGATTGCCTTTTATTTACCATTACTTCCATGTCCACTTTGACCCGGTGGGGTAGTACCTGTTTGGGTCCCATCTATGAGTCAAATAAAACCATTTAAACATTTACCAATGTGCAAACAAAGGACTGATATTAAATTGAATTGTTAGTGTTACATCACAATATTTGAACCCATTTAATTTTGGGCAGACAAATGATTAATATTAAATAGAAATATTGATGTTAGGTAGCAATACTTGAAGCCATTTAACAATATGCAGACAGATGAGCTCTGGCTTGTTTAAAATGTTACCTATAAACTATTCGTTTACAAATCATATATATTTGACATATGCAGAATTTGGCTTTAAGTAACCTACAAAAGTTGATCTACCGTAAAACACAACCAACCAACCATTATCAGAATAAATTATATAAATATGAATAACAGATGTTTAACCTGTCTAGGCATAAAATCACTATATTCCTGTAAGTAAATATATTAATTGTTTAGAAAATCAAGAAAACTAACATTAGCCCAGTCGGTTGGAGCTGTAGAATACACCGACTGTATTTCTGCTTAGAGATAAGACCATCCCCAACGAGTGCCCTGATATGACACTAAACAATCTGATGGGGAAGTTCCAGTAATACTGGAGCTTTGGGGAATGCGGAGTACCCCTTTATTGCTGATAAGGGTCTTATCTAAGGGTTAAATAGAACTTCCTCACTATACTGATTTTTTCATTTAAACTGCGTATTTATGCTAAACTGAATTGTTGAAAATAGAACAGTTTTGACATTTAAACTGCGTACTTATGCTAAACTGAATTGTTCGAAATAGAACTGTTTTGACGTCTAAACTGTGTACTTATGCTAAAATGAATTATCTGAAATAAAACTGTTTTGATATTAACACTGTGTAGTGCTGTAGAATACACCGACTGCACCTCTGCAGAGGGGGTAAGACCCCCCACAATGAGCGTCCTGGATATGACACTAAACAATCTGATGGTGAGGTTACAGTGATGCTGGAGCTTTGGGGAATGCAGAGTACCCCTTCATTGCCATTGCTCCCAGGTCCACATTGGTCCGGAATGGTAGCATCTGATAGGGCCCTATCTATGGGTTAAATAGAACTAACTGTATACTTATGCTAAACTGAATTATTTGAAATAGAACTGTTTGACTAAACTGAATAGCTTGAAATAGAAATGTTTTTGACAATTAAACTGTACTAACATTTAAACTTTGTGCTAATGCTAAACTGAATTCTTTGAAATGGAACTGTTTTTTGACATTGAAACTGTATTTACACTTAACGGCATTGTTTAATATAGAACTGTTTTGACATTTAACTGTGTGTAAACATAATCTGTACTTATACTAAGCTGAATAAGCTAAATTAGAACTGCTTGACTAAAGTGAATAACTTGAAATAGAAATGTTTTTCACATTTAAACTGCGTACTTATGGTAATCTAATTTGTTTGAAATAGAACTATTTTCATAAAATGGATTTGGCGTTAAATAACCAATAAATGTTGATATGCCATAAAACCCAAACAACCGATCAACCAATCTTTTTACATTCTCTATTAGTTTATTTTTCCTCAATTGCTAAAATGTAGAAAAATGCAAAAAAAAATGTTCGGTCTAATGAAGTTCTTTTGTTAATAAAAAATGAAATATTACCACTAAACCCGTTGTAAGTGATAATTTACTAAGCTTTTTTTGCTTAGATACGGCACAAGGCCGAATGAATGGGGCACCTAAAGAGACTCGAACTCACTCTAGCAGGTTTGCTAGTCAAGCTTGTTAACCATTACACAACCCGAGGAGCCCCTGAAACTTTTGTGTTTGATTTATCTACATCATCTTGTCAGATTCACCAAAATTTCTCATTTCTCCATAAATGATTAATGAATATAACAAAAATGTAAAGTTTATCATAAATCCACAAATAAAAATAACTTTGTGCATTTTGGTTCTCATCCCAAAATAAAAAATGAAATAATCATCGTTTTTTACCTTAGAAACATTTGAAACCCTAAAATTTTAAATAATGATTATTCGGAAAATTCCTTGGCACAACTTTAATATTAAAAATATTTTACACAACATTGCTAAAATAAAAACTTTTAAAATTTAAAACGAAAACGTTACCCAAACAATTTCCATAACAATTTTTTCAATGATCATCTATTTCATAAATTTTTATTTTCCTCATTAATTCAACTACATATCATCGAAAAAATCTAAACAACATTGGTATCCAGACAGTTACAAATTCTTCTAAAACAATGAGGAATATAATTAAGAAGAACAAGACTCGTATTAAATCTGAAACTAGCATAGCGTCTTTTTCGGGCCATAAAGCGCACCGGATTATAAGGCGCAATATCAATGAACGTATCGATTATTATACATAAGACGCACCGGATGCACATTAAGCGAAACAAAATGTCTATCAGATAAGTCGACATTTATTCTGAAGACTAAACTTTTAAATAAAAAAAAACTTTAAAAAATCTTCATAATATAGATCTCAAAATTGACATTAAAACTCAATTTTTGAAAAACAATTCCCAAATCTACAGCACGAAAGCAACACAACATTTTTATTTAAATCTGTCATTAAGACCTAAAAAATTAATAAAATATTCTAAAAATTTTCTATTTGGACAAAAGACAATTTTTTAAAATTATTTATTCAATCATTAATAAACAAAATTGTAATATTTAAATAATTAATATTTCATGATAATAATTAATAAAATCTTGTTTAAACGAACATATTGAAAACCAAGAACCCACTGTAAAAATTTTCAATTAAAGTAAAAGTAAGTAAAGTTGGCAACTGTAGTCGAGGGCGACCAGAAGGCTCCTTTTACAATAGCTACTACACCGAAGTGTGGGCGAGGACGCTGCACCTTTCCCTGGATTGTTCCACTTTACCCTTGAAACGTACCTTATAATGCTGAGTGTTAAGCAAGTAGGTATCAAGTACCATTTTTAAAGTCTTTGGTATGACGCGACCTGGGATTGAACCCAGGTCTCCTAGACCATTGGCAAACACTCTACCCACTAGCCCAGTGAGCCGGTTCAATTAAAAGTTACCCAAAATTATGTTCTCTTGAAAGGACGATAAGATCAATAGGAAATTATTTACACAAGAAATGCTAGTCTGTTGATTGAAGTGAAATCAGTTTCATGTCTTAAATATAAGAAGGTGCCCCAAACAGGACATTTTTGAGTGCCGTGTAACACATGAAATCGGTTTGAGGTCAATAAGCACAACCAAAATTAATACATAAGGCGCACTGTGGACTTTTAAGAAAATTAAATGATTTTAAGTGCGCCATATAGTTCGAAAAATACTATATATACAATCCCGTGTACGGTTTATGATAAAAAAAACTGTATAGGTGAGTTTTTATGATCGATCAAAAACATATTTATGAAGACATTCGAAATTTGACAATTGGTAAAAACAAAAACGCGTTAGTGAAACACCATTTAGAAACCATAATTTTGATTTTAAAGATTCGAAAATGTTAGTTAATATTCATAAAAAAAAACAACGCAAAAAGGTTGCTGGATCTTGCATTATTTTTAGTTATATCATCTACAGCGCGAGAACGACCCGACATTTTTATTTAAATTTGTCATTAAGACCCCAAAAATAAATAAAATATTTTTAAAATTTCTATTTGGACAAATGACACAATATTTAAATTACTTATTCAATCATTAATAAACAAAATTGTAATATCTAAATAATTACCTTTTCATGATAATAATTAATTTTTTCAACTTATCTCCTTATCAAGTTAAATTAGTTCTAAATATATCTTATTTAAATCAGTTTTTATTAATTATTAATAAGTTATATTTATTTCTAATATTTTCAGTATGATTTCTAATCACAATATTTTCTAAACTACTTTTTATTGCGGACCACAACAAATATGTTATTTTATATATATATATATATATATATATATATATATATATATATATATATATATATATATATATATATATATATATATATTTCTGATAATAGTAATTTTTAGAAATGAAAAATTTTCTGAAATTTTTAAATAACACATAAATATTATTTTTGAGAATTTTTGAAAAATTCCTAACTCTTGCCAAAGTTTAGCATTTTTTAAATCTATACTAAAGAGGATAAACTTTTTCAAAAATATATTTGTGGTGACACTTATTACATCACTACATTTTGAAAAGGAACGCTAGTTGCAGTAATTGAATGGAAAGAATTTTTTCATTTTTTCGTTTCATTCTTTCATTTGAAAATAACTTTTGTGTGATGCATTAGAACATCGCATTCTAACGTCACCCCGAAGATTGTTTAACAAAAAATCGAAACGTTAAACCTGGCATGTAACATTTTCTGAATATTTTTTCATATCTTTATAAGTACATATCGTCAGATTTATTTCCATTTTTTTCAAATATATATATGTATATATGTATATACGAGTAAGTGTGTGTGTGTGTGTGTGTGTGTGTGTGTGTTGGTAGCATCAAAAGGCCACCTATATTTTCTCAAATGCACACACACACACTCGTATATATATATATATATATATATATATATATATATATATGTGTGTGTGTGTGTGTGTGTGTGTGTGTATGTGTGTGTGTGTGTGTGTGTGTGTGTGTGTGTCTCAAGCCAAATCCATAAATGCACACTTACCCACACAAACATATATATATATATATATATATATATATATAAGATCCTGAGAAGATGATTTGGGAATGGTTCTATTTGAGAATATATAAGAGAATTCTTATAAATCTTCAGGAGTACTCGATGCATGATAATTAATATATGAATTTCTTACAGAGCAAATTTCCATATAATTATAGATAGCGAAATGACGGTTTTTGGAGTTTTTCAATTATATATATATATATATATATGTGTGTGTGTGTGTGTGTGTGTGTGTGTGTGTGTGTGTGTGTGTGTGTGTGTGTGTGTGTGCACGCGAAAATTTTTCCCTTTAGAATATTTCTGCCTGATAAGCCATAACTTTGATGGAGACGTGAAATTCAGAATAATAGAAAAGTTCGAAATAAATTATCAATCTAGAAACGCACGAAACTAGATGGATATGACGTCCTAAAACCCTGGTGGCTCTGAATATAGGGGTTTTCTATCTCGACCTGAAAATCTATTCCCTATCTATTTCAAAGAAATAAAAATTCTTTCAGAATAAGTCATTTGTCCTTCGACTTAACATGCTGACACGAACCTTCATGAATAATTATCTTAACTCAATAACTTTTATAGTTTTATTTTATTTTCATGCCTTCAAATATTAACTTGGTGATATAGATAAATGTTTATGGTAATATAGATAAATTTTGCTAACAATTTCCGTAATAAAAGGAAGAAAATAATGATAACGTAGCTAATCATTTCAGGACCATTAAAATCATCCCTAAAAAACAAACGAAATCCTTTTAATAAAATGACTCAGATGAATAGATTTCAGACTGAAATAATAAAAAATAATCTCAAATATGTTTTAATCTGTAGGGATTATGATGATTTTGTTGTTCCTTATTTGGTTTTTAGGGTTTAGGGTTTAGATATCTGACTCCAATGGCTTTCTTCTTACCCCACCTTAATTCATTGGCTTCTTCAGTATATGTAGAAGGCTGCAAAAGAATTACTATAGGAAGTAACAAATGAGACCGAGATACCATTTAAATTTTTAACTTTATTTCTGGATTCAACAACCATTTTGTGGGTGAAGGGATTCTTCCTGAATCCAAATAAAATGGTCGCGTCTCCCAAACAAGTTGTTAAAATATACTTGCCGTCGACGTTGGCTGATAAGTCAAAATTGAGTGTTGTGATGGTCATGTCCAGTGGTGTTTTTCATGATACTAGCAGCAGACACAACCTGCATACAAAGCCCCAGACTTGGCAACAGGCGTTCTACCTTGCTAGCAGCCAAGAGGAAAAACATCCTTTCAGTTTGAGGAGAATCACTGAAGTGAGATCGAATTTCTTCTTTTCGAAGGAACGGTTCCTTTTCTGGGCATGCATCACCCTTAATTTCTGTCTCGGGCTTCTGGGAATTTCTGTACTTCCTGATCTTATTCTATTTTATTTTAATTTTTCTACTCACTACAAATCTTCGTTTTGCAACGGGTTTTTTTTGCCGCTTAATACCTAAATTTTGACTGTAAATATGCTTTTTGTTTATCATGGTATTATATAAAGAAAATCTAATAATATGACATTGGTCTCAAAAGATTGGAGAACCACCTATGTTCTGTGCATGTTGGTATGTGCGCGTATGTGAGTCTGTGATCAGTTCCACTGCGTGGTTATTAGCAACTGAGACATTTCGTTTGATTGTATATAATTGGCACACCAACCCTTGTGGTTAACTGATCCTGAATCCTCTTTATGTATATATATATACATAATGGTTTCAAGTATTACTATTTCACACTAATAATTCAATTTAATATTAATCATTTATTGGCACACAGTTAAATCGTATCAAGTATTGCTATCTAACATTAGGAATTCTATTTATCAAGTATTCCGATCTAATTTAGTACTAATCATTTGTTTGCACACAGTTAAAAGGTTTAAAGCATTGCTATTTAACACTTATAGTTTTATTTGATATTAATAATAATCCCTCGTTAAAGATTGAACAGTTCTTTTTTATCCATAGATGGGACCCTAACAGGTACTACCACTTTGAGTCAGATTGTATCAGAGAGTACTGGTAATGAAGAGGTACTCCACATTCACCAAACTCCAAGACTGAAGTCTCACTATCAGATACAGCTAAATGTCATACCCAGGAACTGTGACTGAGACAGATGCTTAACTTGGGTCAGAGACACTTGTGAAAATACAACAGGCAAAGAGAAAATATCATTTTGGTTTTTGTAGAATGGTCAATTGTCAAGTATCAACCGTTTAAACCTGCAGAGACACAGATTTGATGATTTATATTAAGAAAAAATATAGTTGGATATTTAAATTTTCTTATATTCTAAACTCCCGGTCAATTAACATAAAGTTTAGAGTGTTCACCAATGGTCAGAGAGACCAGGGTTCAATCCCACGTCGAGTCATACCAAAGACTCAAAAATGGTACTTGATGCTGCCTTGTTTAACACTCAGCATTATAAGGTACGGATCAAGAGTAAAATGGAGCAATCCAGCGGAAAGAGTAGCGCCCTCCTTTACATCTCAGTACAGTAGTTAATGAAAAGGGAACCTTCGGGTCGCCCTCAATTACAGTCACCAATTTTTTATATAGTAATACTTGAAACTATTAAGAATTTGCAATACTTGAAACCATTGAACTGTGAGCAAACTTTAAATGTAAATACAAAGTTTGATTGTCAAAAACATTCATTTCAAACTATTTAGTTAAGTCAAACAATTCAAATTCAAACAATTCAGTTTAGTATAATTATAGTTTTTGTCCACACAGATAAATGTCAAAACAGTTTTATTTCAAACAATTCACTTAAGCGTAAGTTCAGTTTCAATGTCAAAAACAGTTCTAATTCAAGCAGTTCAATTTAAGATAAGTACACAGTTTAAATATCAAAGCAGTTCTATTTCAAGTATTTCAGTATAGCATAAGTACTCATTTTAGTTCTATTTAACCCATAGATAGTACCCTATCAGGTGCTACCACTCTGGGCAAGAGTGAATCTGGGAGCGATGGCACTAGAGCTCCAGTATCACTGGAATCTCACCATCAGATTATTTAGGTGTCATATTCAGGATACTCTTTGGGAGGGTCTTACCCCTCCGCAGAGGTGCTGTCGGTGTATTCTACAGCCCCAGCCGACTAGGCAATACACAGAGCTAAATGTAAAAACAGTTTTATTTCAGATAATTCAGTTTAGCATCAGTACGCAGTTTAGATGTCGAAACTGTTTTATTTCAAGTAAATTAGTTTAGCTTTAGTACGCAAATTAGTTCTATTCGACCGATAGATACGACCCTATCAGGCGCTACACTCGGGGCCTGAGTGGATCTGGGGGCGATGAAGGAGTACTCGGCATTCCCCAAAGCTCCAGCTGTACTGGAAGCTCACCATCAGATTATTTAGTGTCATACCCGGGACACTCGTTTGAGGGAGGTCTTACTCCTCTGCAGAAGTGTATTCGAGTAACACGAGTAACATTGATAACCTTGAGTTAACACTTACACACACACACACACACATATATATATATATATGAATTGTAAACGAATACTTCGTTGAAGACTTTTTAATCGAACCAGAGCTAATTCATTGGCACACTGTTAAATGGTCTCAAATACTTCTAACTCTGACAATTCTTTTTACTATCAACCATTTGTTTGCACACACGTACACACACCTATATATATATATATATATATGTGTGTGTGTGTGTGTGTGTGTGTGTGTGTATTTAAATATATATATACTATATATATATATATATATATAAACGTATTGTGTAAAATATATATATATATATATATATATATATATATATATATATATATATATTGCTATGTAGACGTTTGTTCCTAAATCAGCAATTTTTCTCGAATACTGGCCAATAGATTGGTTTGATTTGGGTTGTTTGTTTAATAGCATACTAACTTTAGGGAATTGTGTAATGCCAAATGAGTCTTTATAGAAGGAGAGTTTTAATACTATTTAATACATAGCTGGGGGTGGTCCGTAAGCAGAATAAAACCTAAAATAAAGTTTCATGCATCTTTAAAATCCTAAATATCACCGGAAGATTGTATTTCTAAAAACTACATAAAAATTGTAGTCGTGAGACTAACATAAGAAAGTAGGAAAACATTGATTGATTATATATATATATATATATATATATATATATATATATATATATATATATATATATTCATATATATATATATATATAGAGAGAGAGAGAGATTATGAGATGATGTCAAAATATTCGAGGAATATGAACAGCCCCTGTAAACTGACTATATCGCTTTAAACTAATGCCAAGTTTTCGCCGTTTCCTTCGAAGAATAGATATAAAAGCAACCAGCAGAAATTAACTGCTAGATTAAAATTTTTTTAAATCTTGGATAGCACCTAGTACATACGCAATTGTATGCATATGTTTGCATCTTAAAGCCATATGGTTTTATTGGGGATGCCCATCTCCTCTCCATGAAACATGCTACAAGTTGTACTTCGTTACATAATGCCAGTAGTAAAGAATGATCCTTGATTTGATCTATCATCGAATGCCCAAAATAGAGTGCCTAGTAAAGGGGTCTGTTATTTATTCATAACTGGGGAGTGATGTACATTCGTGCTTTTCTCAGGGGGCATTAGTACGAAGAGAACGCAAACTGTCACAGCCTGAGTTTGAACTCGGCTTTCCGAGAATATCTCCGTGCCGTTGGCCGTTAGGCCACCCCCGAGAGTAAGTAAGAGCATGCAAAAGATAAAGAGCGTAGACAACCACAAATACTTACACTAACAATGCCACAGCTGGATTTTCATATTCATTGGTTCCCTTTCTTCATACTCAGTCATCTCTCTTTCTCTCTCTCTCTCTCTCTCTCTTTCTCTTAAAACCCTCCTGGGACGCGAACCCCTGATCTATCCTGACAAAGAACAGTCGCTTATTCAATTATGCATTATCATGTTAATATAGGGTTTCACTACTCCCAGCGGTCGATATTCGAACAGTGCACAAGACAAGACGGCACCGTCACACGCCTTTTCACCCAAAACAAACTGGCTTTTTCTGCCAAAAGGAATGAACAAATGGGGAACCCTGCAAGACTATTAATCTCACCGCTTGGACTCTTTCTCCGGCGACTCACTGACCACAACCCTGGCGCAAGCTGTCACTTTGGGATTGTGAAGGTTTAGAGAGAGAGAGGAAAGAGAGTTTCGTTTATTTAGTTATGTTTTATTTGTTTTTTTTTTTCTTTTTATATATAAATATAAACATAAACATGTACATATATATATTCGTGCGTGTTTTCTGCATTTATTTATTTATATGTTTTGGTTATGGAGAAAGGAGTTATAGAGTTTTTGAAGGTTTTTGGTCAGTTGACCAGTTGAACAGTTGCTCCTACCCTTCTTCTCCTCCTTCCCCCAAAGTGGTCATTTCTGATGAAATATACTCAGGTGCTTGGGAGCAATTATTACTCAGCCTTGACCAGTCATAATAAAACAAGAATGTAATAACCTGCTAATGTATTGCTTTGATCTGCTTGATAGACAACACAAAGATGTATACATATATATAAATACATATATATATATATACCGCTCTCTCTATATATATATATATGTGTGTGTGTGTGTGTAAGAAAAAAGAAGAATAGAGAAAGAGAAAGAGAGAGAGAGAGAGAGGAAGAAAGACCAAGAGAAAGTGAGTGAGAAAAGAGAGTGAAAGAAAGAGAATGTTTATGTGTATATAGGGAGTCTCGCCCATAAATAAGCCCACTTCTAACAATTATTTTTTATAATGAATTAACTATATTCAAAACAAATATACCAAGATTTAATTATTACTCAAGAAGCATTATGCAATCAAAACGTACACTATTAGGTATTATTTATTACCACAGTCTACAGAATTGAAATTCTGTAACCAGAAATATATATATCAATCTCAAAATAAGTATACTACATACACAAAATTCTATACATGAAGAACGTTTTGATTGACTGACTAATTGATCTTAATGGCATGTTAAGAGTCTAAGGTTTTTTTATGCTGAGAGGTTAGAGAATCGTGTTCATTATACGTTCCTATTAATATTTTTTGTATAGTTTTTTCTTAAGAGATTTTTTTTGCACACGGTTATGAGTTATCAATTATTCCTAATTAACACAAATAATTCTTTGTAAACAATCATATCATTCTTATTACAATTATTTTACAGTTATCAAGAATTCCTATCGATTACAACATTCTTGTGTAATTGCCGTCTAGCTTCTTCTTCAGCCGTTTAGTTAGTGTCCAAGTAATGCATCCATATAGCAGTATCGATACGACCGCTGCCTGGAAGAAACTGCGTTTCATTTTATCGGTCAGATACATTTAAACTTGATTTTTCACAATTATTTTTCATATTTAACCTTAGTAAAGATTCTTTGTGTTGGGTCAGATAGGATATTTCATTTTAAGAATATGAAATAACATTTCATTTTTATTAATAAATATAACAATATACAAATAAATATAATAATATACATATAAATATCAATAAATTAAATGATAATAATTAAATAAAGTCGACGACCGTAGTCGAGGGCGAACAGAAGGCTCCCTTTTCAATAGCTACTACACCGAGGTGTAGGGAAGGGCGCTACTCCTTTCCCAGGATGGCTCCACTTTACCCTTGATACTTACTTTTTATTGCTGAGTGTTAAGCAAGGAGGTATCAAGTACCATTTTTTGAGTCTTTGGTATGATGCGACCTGGAATTGAACCCAGGTCTCCCGGAACATTGGCGAACACTCTCCCCACTAGGCGAATGCGCCGTTTATGAAAAAAAAATGATAACAGTTTAGAAAATTATCTATTTCAGCATTTATTTATTTCACCTCTCGCATTTACCTTCAAGAGGAATATCTAAAGAGCTTAAGCATTTTTTAAATATCCTCCAAGAAGCTTACTTCCTACAGGATACCCTTTATTAAACCGCCCTTATTCTGGTGTCGTCCGGTGCTAAACAAATGATAGTTGTGTAAATGTACCCTTACATCTTCTAAACAATTTCCAAGGGACTTTTTTCCTAGGCAGCCTCTTCCTAAAAAAAAGGGATCTGGGCTACGCTGATTGCAGCAGAGAAATGTCAGATAAACGAACTAATTTTTTAACCCCCTCCCGAGAACGTTCCTTCCTGTGCGGCCGTATTTCACATTCTCGCCTCTGTGGAAGGTTATATAGATACCACAATGTATGTATTTAGCAATCCCTCCACACGGAGTTTAACAGGTTCGAATTTAGAGTTTTCTTTCTCTTAGGCCGGTTTCCATACCACAGATAAGGAAGCAGTCTGCCCTATTATTTTACCAATAACTAGAGGGAGAACAGTTGATTCATACCTTTCCCGAGGGTATTAGCGTTATGTGAAATGCAAACAGCCTCGTCCACGATTTGAACTGAGGTCACTGTGTCCATTTCCTACGATGATATCCATTACACCATGGATGCCTCCGAGATACCAAGTTGTATAATTATGTAAACTGATTTATTCTTTGTTCCAGATCAGGGGTCTCAAATAAGCGACTCGCAAACCATTTTTCTATGGCACGCAACAGAACAATTTTCGTGACGAATATTTTCCTAAAACTTAGTAATTTGTCCCTCGCTCCATGTTTCTCCTCAGAGAAGGGTGGAATATACTTTAATATTTCTGTCACTTTCACATCAAGATCTGTGAAAAGTAGAAATGTGTATTCAATTTTATATACATTTATTGGTTTGGTTGGGTTTGGTTTCTCGGCATACTAACTCTTGTAGGTTATTTAATGCCAAATCCTGTTTATACATATATATCAAATATATATGATTTGTAAACACATTTTGTAGATAACATTTTAAATGAGTCTGAGCTCATTTTTTTTTTTTTGCACACAGTTAAATGATTTCAATTATTACTATGTAACAGTAATAATTTATCATCAGTCATTTTGTTTGCCCATATTGAAATATGATTTATAAATCATTTTATTTTTAAATGGGTTAGAACTAATTTTTTTATGCACGAGTGTTACTACTGTTTTTACATAATTAAATGATTTCAATTATTGCTATCACTAATCATTCTATTTAGTATTAATCATTCTATGGCGTTAAGGTGATCGTGGTTATCGTCGCAGGGTATGGATACGGCGACACGAGTTCAAACCTGGACCTGACTGATTGCATTTCACATACCCTTGGGAAAGGTATGAATCCAATTATTCTCCCTCCAGCTATGGGTAAATAGTAGGGCAGACTAGGGTCTTCAGCCTTGGTGAGGCAACTAGTCTAGGAGAAGGAAAACTCTGAATTCAAACCCGTTAAACTCCGCTTAAAAATTGACCTTGTGTCATATCCTGCCTGAGCGGAGGGGTTGGTAAATATGATTTAGTATTAATCATTTGTTTGCACACAGTAAAGTGGTTAGTAGAAAGTACCCCGCACAAACAATTACAGATGCGGACTACGCCGATGACATAGCGCTTCTGGCAAATACACCCTGCTACATTGTCTGGAACGGGCAGGTGCTGGCATAGGCCTCCTAGTCAATGCACACAAGACGGAATATATGTGCTTTAATCAAAGAGGCGACATCTCCATACTAAACGGTAGCTCTCTGAAACTAGTAGACAAGTTCACCAACCTAGGAAGCAGATAGATAACCTATCAATAGGCTTTCGGACATATGGAAATCAGACCTGACCGATAAAATAAAACAGTTTTTTTTTTCAAGCAGCAGTCGTATCGATACTCTTGTATGGATGCATTATATGGATGCATTATATGGACGCTAACTAAACGTATGGAGAAAATGGTTGACGGCAACTACATAAGAATGCTGCAAGCAATATTGAACAAGTCCTGGAGACAGCACCCCACAAAGCAGCAGCTGTACGGCCATTTACCATCCATCACGAAAACTGTCCAAGTTAGACGAACCAGATATGCAGGACACTAATGGAGGAGTAGGGACGAACTCATAAGTGACATACTCCTGTGGACCCCTTCATATAGACGAGCAAAGGCAGGACGACCAGCTAGAACCTACATACAACAGCTCCGTGCCGATACAAGATGTAGCTTTGAAGACTTACCGGAAACGATGGACAATAGAGAAGGGTGGCGGGATAGGGTCAGGGGTATCCATGCTGATGGCGCGACATCATGATGATGATGATGATGATGAAGTGGTTACACGTGTTGCTATTTAACGCTAATTATTCTAATGAACACTATTCATTCATTTGCGCACCGTTAAATGGTTCCAAGTATTATTATGTATCACTAACAATTCAATTAAACACCAGTCATTTGTTCACATACAGTTAAATGGTCAAACAGTTCTATTTCTAACAATTCAATTTAACGTAAGTCATTTGTTTGCACACAGTTTAAATGTCAAACAATTGTATTTGACTCATTGATAGAACCCTATCAGGTGCTACCACTCCTAATCAGAGTGGACCTGAGAGTAATGGCAATGAAGGGATATTCCATATTTTCCAGAGCTCCAGGACTGGAGCTTCACTATCACATAGTTTTGTGCCATATTCAGCATATACGTTGCAGGAGGGGGCCAAATCCATCTGTAGAGATGTAGTTGATGTATTCTACAGCCCCAGACGACTGGGCTGATATACATTTATAAAACATCTAGTGACATCGCTATCGGCTTCTTTAAAAAAAAGATGTTGACTGAGATCATAGAAAAATAACTCACACGACAAAACATGAGGACTATTTCATTTTATACCGAGCCATTGGCTAATGAGTAGAGTGTTCGCCAATGGTCCAGGAGACCAGGGTTCAGTCCCAGGTCAAGTCATACAAAAGACTCAAAAAATGGTACTTGATGCCGCCTTGGTTAACACTCAGCAATATAAGGTAAGGATCAAGGGTAAAGTGGAGCAATCCAGGGAATGGAATTGCGCCCTACCCTACAGCTTGGTGTAGTAGCTATTGAAAAGGGAGCCTTGTGGTCACCCTCGACTAAAGGGAGACAACTTTACTTACTTACATTTTTACTTTTTTCGTAATGTGAGAAGAGGTAAATAAGACTGCTCATACTAGCGTGGAGGATGTACTTGAGATGACAAACAACTTACACGCATAACGGAACAAGAAGAAAGATATTTTGTTGTTTAATGTAGCGTGAAACAGATTTATTAATTCATATTGGCTTGCGGAAGTTGTACCTGAGGTGACAGACAGCATACAGAAATAGAAAATCGTAGAAAATGTTTAAAAACACATTATTGAATAAACAGAAAATGCATCTTCTATTTCTTTATATGTGATAAAACTTTGAATTTTGCTTTTTTCTCTATTTAAATAATATTCATAGCAGAATTTATTGCAATTCATTTATAAAATACAATAAAATGGAAAAAAACGGAATTCATGTTTTTTTCTTAATTTAATGGCCTATAAACCTTCATGGGTTATTTAATGACAAAGCTAACCTTATAGAAAAACAACAGTGGTACTATTTAATACATAATACATACATAACATGATAGCGTGATTGGAGTTCGAATTCAAGTATAACGATGTTGCTGTCGTGCACGTTAGCTACTACGTCATGGGGGTCTCCCACACAGAGTTTATCAAAAAATTGAAAAAAGAGAATTTACTAAAGGTAAAAGCAGTATAAAGAAAAACTAGAAGCGGAAAATTAATCTCCCTAAATTTTACACCAATTCACTTACTATCTGATGAGTATTCATTTTGATAGGGTAAAAATAGCGGCCGATCAGTTATGATGGAGATTAGCCTTATAATTGATGAAAATCATGTCCCCTCCCCCACCACTTTCCTCGTCACTTTTGACCTGCGGGGCTTCTTTCGCAAGACAAAATGGCACTTTTGAATTCTCGAGTTTGAAATTCTTGTTCAAGCTGATAGAAGAAGTACACACACACACACACACACACACACACACACACACACACACACACATGAATTTATACAACGCATATTTGTTATATATCATTTCAGTATACACAATTCGGCATTAGAAACATCCTTTCTTGGATCTGCGCAAGAATAAACAGAAGAGGACAGCCTGAAATATCTATTCGTCTTTCTCGCCTTCTCTCTCTTTCACTCTCTCTCTCTCTCTCTCTCTCTCACACACACACACACACACACACACACACTCCTCCCTCTCTCTTTCTTTCCTTTTCCCCCTCTCTCTCTCTATTTCTCTCTCTCTCACACACACAGACCACGTTTCTCTCTTTCTTTTCTCTTTCTCCCCTGCTTCTCTCTCTCTCATTCTCTCTCTCTCTCTCTCTCTCTCTCTCTCTCTCTCTCTCTCTCTCTCTCTCTCATTTTATAATAATAATTTTATATTGGTAGAGATGTACTTAAATAAGCAGACCTCAACCAATTTTGGAAGGTAATCTATCTATCTATCTAAGTTTGCTCATATCTATCTATGTCATCTGCTTATATCTATCTAACTATATCAATCTCTATCTATCTATCTACGTATCTCTCTCAGTTCGCTTATATCCGTCTATCTCAGACTGTTCCTATCTATCTATCTATCTATCTCAGCTCATATCTATCTATCCATCTCAGACTGCTCTTATCTGCCTATTAATCTCTGGCCACTGTTATCTATCTCAGTTCACAAATATCTATCTGCTTCTATCTATCTATCTATCTGTCTGTTTGTCTGTCTGTTTATATTTCTATCTTTATACTTTGTCTATTTCCCCTCGTCAGACAATCATTCGGAGGAACAACACTCACATATCTTTAACATGCCGACTCATCTTTCGACTACCTCAAGTAGAGGTGATCGCCTTTTACTGAAGACAATTTCCTCGATCATTAACTCAAAACTAAAGAGCCCCAGATGATCACCAAATAGCGCAAATCTACATAAGAGAAGTCGACTCCCGTTCCCAAAACACACAGATCCATACAAAATGACGAGCATTCGCACTCCCCGTCAAGTGTCGTCTGCTTTGTTTGAGAATTTTTTTCTAGTCTCTTGTTATTTATTGTCGATATCTTCCTTTATAATTTTTCTCTTTTTTTCTTTTTTCATTATTATCAGCATTAAGCTGTCACTTTTGTTTTAAGCCCTCCTTTCTTAATCTCACTTTGCAGCAAAGTTTGTATGAATTCATCAAAAGAAAGAGGAAATAAATTCACAGAGTCTTCGAGTATTAATAAATAGAAGATACGGACAACTGTCTATTTTTATAAACAGTGTTTTTGAATTTGTTCCTCAATTAATGACTGGTTCGAGCGAGCAGTAAACCGGACTGCGGTCATTTGCAAGTGGCAAAAGTTTTGATCTATGCGGCCAAATGTCTGCTATGGGACCTTTCTATCTGGCCAAAGCGATACGGTTGCAGTATCTTCCGTAACAACTGGATCCGGTGTCGTTTGGTTTTTCTTTATGGTGGAACATGCCTCAAAAGTTTCAAGTCTTCGCAATACTCTGTCTCACCCATCATCTGCCTCATTGGATCCTAAGAAACCCCTCTCCTTAACCCGATTATGATTACGTTTCTTCGCTCACCGTTGAGAGGCAAAGTGGGCATATTTAGATGATAATTAGCCGAAATAATCTTTCACTAGAGTAAAGCCGCTTCTTACGTACTTTATGACTGCCGTAGTAAATGAAAAAGTCCTGTAAGGATGAGAGTGGGAGGAATGGACGAGAAAGAGAATTTGATAAAATGGGTAGATGGTGGGGAAATCATTGGTCAAACATTGTTGATATTATATGTAACAGATAAAGGTAAACGGTCATTCATTATTTGTGAAGAGTGTGGAGAGTTGAGTTGAGATGGGAGAAGGATGAAATATGTCAAACCGTCGCGGGTTCCGCTGATGAGGGGCTTGTTTCTATGACTCTATAAATGATATGATGATCATAGAGAGTTTGATTTATGAACAGGATATATATATATATATATATATATATATATATATATCAAGTATCCCAGTATCAATACACTTGATTTAAAATCATATCGATCCTTGAAGGTTATTCAATGCAAAATCCTGTTTATATATATATATGATTCTTAAGTTAATAGTTTGTTGGTAACTTTACACTTAAACGAGTTAGAGCTCATTTGTTTGATGGTTTCAAGTATTGCTATTTATTATTTGCACACAGTTAAATAGTTTCAAATATTGCAATTTAACCCTTATAATTCTATTTAATATCAATAGTAATTCATCGTAAAAGATTGAACTATTCTATTTAGTCCATTGATGGGACATTAACAGGTACTTCCCCTATGGGATCTTAGTGGACCCGAACGTATTGGTAATGAAGGAGTACTCCACATTCCCAAAACTCCAAGACTGAAACTTCACCATTAGATAGTTTAATGTCTTATCTATGACAGTAAATAGTTTCAGGTATTGCTATCTGGCACTAATGATTCTATCCAATGTTATGTCCTCGTGGTTTAATGGTTAAAGCGCTGGACTACGTGTTCGTAGTAAGCGAGTTTAAACTCCAGTCGCGCTATTACGTCCTCTTTCGGACAAATACCCTTGGGAAATGTATGAACCGCTTCATCCTCCCAGCTATGGGTTGAATAGTACCACTACAGTTCCTCTGGAAGGATGGTTTTAATATTAAATAACCAAAGAAGGTTGATATGCCATTAAACAGCAAACAAACAAACAATGTCATTCGTTCGTTTGCTCACAGTTAAATGGTTTCGAGTATAGTAAATGATTAACTCGTTCTACTTGACCCATAGTCGAGACCCTAACTGATACTACCAACCCGGGTCAGCATAAAGGAGTCCTCCACATTCGGTAAAGCTCTTAGATTGGAGACTTACCATCAGATGTAGTTTAGTATCATATCCAGGACACTCGTTGGAGGGTCTTACCCAACAGCAGAGACGCAGTCGGCGTATTCTACAGCTCCAGCCGACAGGTCAAAGACTATAATGTCTATCTAACAAGCTAATAACCAAACTATCTTACAAATGACGTAGTTAACTCGGAACTAAACCTTGTCGACAGGGATTAAATACGCTGACTGTATTTCCTGAAGAGGCGTAAGACTTCAACCCCAGACCCGCACATAAGAAGTACCATCAGCATGACACTAAATTAGAACTTATGTATATCATTTGGTAGTATGGTCAAAATCCAATCTCTTGCACAATTCCCTGTGATTCCCCTTTCCCTCTCAGTCATACCTAATTTTGTAATCTTTTTGTCCTACTGTGCTGATTCCGCTTATTATGTGATTAAACGTTTCATATTTTTCTCCACATAATCTACATCTGCTATTTTGTTGCGTATTATCAATATTCGCTTTAATATAATTGGTCCAAATGGAGTTATTTTCAGCTGCAATTCGAAGAGATTCAGTTTCTCTCTTGATATTTCCCTTTCGTAGCCATGTCCAGCATTTCTAGTGGGCAATTTCGTCAGTTTATCACTTGAAATTTCCATAAACTTATACTATTTTTCGCAATCCATATTCAAAGGCTCGTAAATTTTCACTGGAGTCAAAGTTACAGCAAGTCTCCTCTGGTCTTCTCAGTATTCTGGCCGATGTCTGGTCTTGTACTCCTTTTTTACTAGTTTGCTACATCCACTTATTATGTGAAAAACCGTTTTATCTTTTTCTACACATAAGTCTACATTTGCTATTCTGTTAAGTATTATCAATTTGGCTTTGATATAACTGGTCTTTATAGCATTGTTTTGTGCTGATATTTGAAGAGATTCAGTTTCTTTAAGGTTTCCCTTTCGTAGCCATGTCGTGGTTTTCATGTGGACAAATTCGTTTGTTTGTCGCTTGAAATTTCCATAAATTTGTTTTTCTTCACATTTTTGTTTTCTCGTTTTTGTTGTTTTGCTGTCTGGTTTTATTTTGCTAATGCTGTTATTGACTGCAATGATTAGTAAAGTTAGTAAAGTTGGTGACCTTAATCGAGGGCTACCCGAAGTCTCCCTTTTCAAGAGCTACTATATCTAGGTGTAGGGGAGGATCAAGGGTAAAGTGGAGCAATCCAGGGAATGAAGTAGCGTAGCGCCCTCCCCTACACTTTGGTAGAGTAGCTATTGAAAAGGGAGCCTTCAGGTCTCCCTCGACTAAAGTCGCCAACTTTACTTATTTGACCCATTGATGTAACCCTAACAAGTACTACCACTCCAGGTCAGAGTGAAACAGGGAATAATGACAACGAATGGAGGACCCACACTCCCCTATGTGTGTGTGTGTGTGTGTATGTTTACATTGATACGCATCCGTTCTGATTTTAGCGGTTCAATTCTTCTACTCTATCGTCTCTGTCTTTTTATCTATTTTTCATACACACACACACACACTCTTTCTCTCTCTCTCTCTCTCTCTCTCTCTCTCTCTCTCTCTCTCTCAATTTTTTTTCTTTACTCATTTTTTCTTCTTTCTCGCTTTCTTCTCAGTTATTCTCATCCTTCTCTCAATCTCTCTCTTTATTCTCCTCTCTCTCTCTCTCTCTCTCTCTCTCTCTCTCTCTCTCTCTCTCTCTCTCTCTCTCTCAACATTTGTGTCTCTTTTCTGGTTTGCTCTCATTAACGCACATATGCACGGGTCGATGTGTTTGCATGCGTTAATATGGCGTAAATCTAAATAGTGACATGAGCTTACGCATGCGTCAAGCGAAACATTTCAATCCAAGAGTTCGGTCAACCATGTTCTCCGTCTGCCGGCCTATTTGAATCCGTTTTGGCAACCGGTCCCAAACTACTCGACTCTTGGCGACTCTGCGTGGTTCCTCGGGCCGCGCAGGCAACTATGAAACGACTCTGGAAGAGAAGAATCAACATTCGAAACACGAAGACAAGGGAATTTCATCTATAACTACAAAGCAGTAATATTAGATACAATAAATAGAGATTTTCGACTGGTGGGGAGACTAAATTACTACTAATAATAATAATGATGATGATAATACAGAGGCAAGAAATTTACAAAGTTGTCGGAAAAAATAAACTACTTCATATATATGAATGATATTAAGGTATTTGCCAAAAATGAAAAAGAACTAGAAACCCTTATACAAACTATAAGAATCTACAACTAAGATATCGGAATAGAAATTGGGATTTAAAAAATGTGTCGTGCTGATAATGAAAAAAGAGAAAAAGATAAACAACGAAAGGAATAGAACGATTCAGAATTCTCAGAATTTTAGAATCTGACAGCATCCAGTTAATAAAAATGAAAGGAAAAGTAGGAATGGAGTACTTCTAAAAAACAAGAAAACTTCTTGAAATCAAATTCTGCAATAGAAATCTCATCAAAGAAGTGACAAAACTAATAAAAAGAGTAAAAGATTACAGTTACAGGAAAGATTAGAAAAAATAGGATAAACTAATTTACAAGAAAAAAGAATGAGAGGTGATCAAACTGAAACATTCTACATAATTAATGAGATTTTTAATATTTCTCTTGCAACTGGAAATTCAATGTCAAGCCAGTTTGTTTGTTAATGGCATATCAATCTTCTGGACCAAATTAATGCCATATTTTTCCTTCGAGAAGAACAGTAGTAGTACTATTTGACCCATTGCTGGGAGGATAAAGGGGTTCATACCTTTCCCAAGAGTAATCGTCCGAAAGTGAATGTAATAGTGCGATTTGAGTTCGAACTCACTACAATTCCGCAGTCCAGTGGTTTAACTACTACACCACGAGGATACCCCCTGTTAAGAGAGATTTCAAAAACTAAGTCTATTAACCAATTGAGTGTTTTTTGCTGATAGAGTAATAATCTTTTTGGAACTTAATCAGATCAAAAAAATTTTAAGATTGAATTTGATGATTTCAGAAATAATTGTAAGTAAAAGAATTCAAGGAGGCATTTCGAGGAGCGATCAGGTGTATTACTTAAAAGAATTTGATTTATAGATATTGTATTAAAAGTGTATACAGCTAAGTCAGCTAGGGCAGTTGAATACAGCGACTGCATCTCGGCAGAGGGATAAGACCCCGACCCTAACGATATGACACTAAACAATCAAATGGTGAAGCTCCAATAATACAGGATCTTTGAGGGATGCAGAGTAACCCTCCAATGCCATCACTCCTAAGTCCACTCTGGCCCAGAGTGGTAGCACTTGATAGGGTACGATCTATGGCTCAAATATAACTGTTTGACATTTAAACTGAGTCTAAACAAATGACTTATGCTAAATTGAATTGTTAGAAATTGAACTGTTCAATCATTTAACTGTATTTAAACAAATGACTAAAGTTTAATTGAATTGTTTGTGATGCGAGACTTGGAACCATTAAACTTTGTTAACTTATGCTAAACTGAATTGTTAGAAATAGAACTGTTTGAACATTTAACTATGGGTATCTACATAATGTGTTTACAAATCATATATTAAATATATATATATATATATATATATATATATATAAACAGGATTTGGCATTAAATAACCAACAATGGTTGATGTGCCATTAAATGAAACCAAACTGATAATGTATATGTTCAGTGACGATTCTTTTTTTTAAGATTGATGTGAGAAAATTGGAAAAAGCGGAAATGCCCAAGGAAACATTACAAGCAAATAATAATAATAATAATAATGAAGAAGAAGAAAAGCAACTCTATGGGTGTTTTAAACGACTAATAAACAACATCACAACCTAGATGTGGCTAAGAAAAAGAAACCTTAAGAAAGAAACAGAATATATCCTAATAGCAGCGCAAAATAATACCATAAAAACCAATCATATCAAAGCTAGAATAGATAAAACGCAAAAAAATAGCAAATGTAGGTTATGTGGTGATAGAGACAAAACGATCAGTCACATAATAAGCGAAAGCAGCAAATTAGTACAGAAGGATTATAAGACTAGACACAATTGGGTGGACAAGAAATTCGATGAATGAATGCTGAAATGGTAAAATCATGTCACGCCAAGAGAGCGAAAATACCTAGATCTGGCCAGAGAGTTGAAAAAGCATTGTGACATGACGGTGACTGTGATAAGAATACCCAGGTAGGTTGTTAGATCCTGGCAATGATAATAATAATAATAATAATAATCGGAGAAACTATGTCGTTAGCAAACAAAATAAAAAAGATTAAAAGTTCGTTTTTAAAAATGTAGAAATTAAAGACAGTTTTGCCCATAACTATTGAAGCACTGGGAAGTTTTATCTAACCCATGAGAACAGAAACAATATAAATGTTAAATGGAAAAAACAAACAATATTAATTACAATATTAAGAAAGGCAGCGAAGGTATTTAGAAAGATTCTGAACCTTGGAGTTGGCATGGTGCCACTTGATCTCTCTTGCTTAAGCAAGCGACGATCCTGAATTGACTAAGAATGATAAAAGCTGTAATAACATGAACAATAAGAACAAGAAAACTACTCCGTACCAGTTGTTTTAGTAACTAAGCAACTAATTGGCATTACAGAAGTTTGAATTACACCTATAAACCAGGCTCTCCCGAAGCAGAAGGGAAATTAGTTCGAGTTTCACTGTGAGCTCATCCTTTATTATTGTCTCTGATACGTTCCGTACTTTGTTGTCTTAGAAATAACGACCTGAGGAAAAAGGTCCATATATATATATACTTTCTCTTAAAAAAAACAACAACAATCGGTCATATTAACATAATAGATTTATTTCCATCCTGTTAAAAAGCATTGATATAAACTAATGCTCTAAAAAATTTACAGGACTTCTTCAGATCAAACAAGAAAATGGATTGAAATAACTTTTTCTCATTCACAACCAGACTTGTGAAAAATATTATTTCTCTGATATAAAAATAACCCTTCCAGTTCAAGTAACAATAAGTATCAACTTAATTTTGGCGTGTAAATTCAACAGAGGAAAAATTTACAGCTACAAAAATACATGTCTAAATATTCAAACATTTATATAAAAAGCAAAAATTAAAGATAAATTTTTATTCAGATATATCTAATTTTATTACATCAATTTTATCATTAAAATGAACTAAAAAAATCTAAAACAATTTGTAGTTTTAATTTGCGGTTCATGGAAAATTCGATTCGAATATTCAAGATATTTTGACCCGAATCCAGAGCAAGAACCGTGTGCCTTGTAGTAAGACCTAGTGAAAACCATGTTTGTCTTTTACTACTCGTCTTTATGATCTGACCTAACTGTGACGTCGCGCTATGTCACGTGATAAGTCTTATTACGTATTACGATTTTACAACTACAGTATGATTATTAAGTTTAAAATAAAAGGTTGAATAAACTTAAGGGTGACTTAAATTTATACAACCCTTTATCCTAAACTTTACAATTACACAACTATGTAGAGGAAGGAAGTTACTTACCAAGTAACAGAAACACACCAAAAAGTGAGCGGATAGAAAACGCTCCTTTGGCCATTCTTATTTCCACCGAGCAGTTTAAACTCCATGCTTGTTTTGGGGTCATCAGGAGAGAATGTGCACCGTTTCGGGGCGTCTCTCGGAAGTGACTTAAGTTTATACAACCCTTTATTCTAAACTTTACAATTATACAACTATGTATATACATAAGTTCAGCTATCGTAGTAAACCTTTTCTGAATGTTTGTTCGGTTTGAGTGGCCGGTCTGATGGTCGTAAGAAGAGTTGAAAAAAGTACCTGGTTTTTCAGGAAAAAGTCTGAAATAATTGGTCATGGTTGAAACAGTGAGTCTCCGTGGAGGCGTCCAGATAATGATCTTTTTTCCTGTATCCAGAATAAGGAAGCAGCTATTTCTCTTCATCATGGAACCTGTTTCAGTCACTATCTGATATAATCGAGGGTTGGTTAGTCTTTCCGTGACCTCACCAAATCTGTTTTGGTCTCGTATATAAACTCTGTTTCCTTTTAAGATGGCGGGTACATCTCCTGAGTTGGCTCATAGGGATATTTCACTAGTAATAATATTAAAAAAAAGGTATTGACAAAAAGTTGATGAATTATTGCACGGAAACAACGTATCAGAATAACGAACAAAATAGAATTAAACACAACGGCTATTTCAACAAAATACATTTATTCCGTGAGCATTCAGCTTACCAAAATAATAGAAACATATAATACATTTCAAGAAGTATACGAAAAGAACTTATCTGAGCAATAGTGTTTAACCGAATACTCGATATATAGACATGATAGAAAATTGTCAGGCTTTTTCTTTGTTGCCCATTTTTCCGCACGTGGTCACGCCTTTTCTTCCCGACAGGCGACGCCGCTTACTTCTTTTCAACTGTTCATGTTACATTTTTATTTCCAACCCTTCACGTTCACGTGTTTCTGCTCGACTGTTCAGGCCACGGGCCTCTGATTCGACTGTTCCGTTTCAAACTATACCGCTCCGCCTTCCAATTCGCGCCGATAGGCAAAAGGGGTCTCATTCTTTTTACTCCAAGGAACTCCGGTCAAAAAACTTCCACTACTTCTCTCCTAGTGTATGGTGGCTGCTTCTATGTGACTGTCACATAATTTTTAGTCCATTTCTCCGTGTATATTTCCTCTTTCCTAGTTAATTCTTTAAGTAGGGGGTTTTCTGGGATTGCCAGCAGTTTTATCTTTATCCTTCTCTCTATTAAGATTTCTCTAGAGGTTGCTCCATTTCTCAGCAGAGATTACCTATATGCAAGCAACCCGAAATAGACATTTGCATTCATCCTTGGAATACTTTTAGCAAGCTGTTTAGCTCTATCTAATTCCCTTCTAGATTGCGGATGTTGAATTGTGGAGGAGATATATGTAAAACCGCAGTCCTCGGCAAATTTACTGGATTACAAGCTGGCTTATTGGAGTCCGTTTAAAGAGATAAGTGTGTCCAGAATTCCATGGATTGCAAACGTTCTAACAATGTACGTATAACTGTTCCAGATGTGCTTTAATGAGTTCCCTAATCTTGTTCGAAATTCAGTAAGAAGGTTCCCAAGTTCGATAAGAAACTCCAGAATAAGACCGAAGGGTGCGTCGGCCGAAAGGTTTTGTCTATTAAGATGAGGACAATATACGGAGTAATGAGAATAATATAGAAAAGGATAAAGATTTAAAAGGTCTTCTAATCACTGTGAAAAGATTTAGGGATGACATAGGGATACAATTTGATCTGGACAAATGGGCGAAAGTCAAACTTAGGAAAGCGTTGCTAATAAATTCGGAAAATATACTTTAGATAAGAATATGATAATGATAGAATTTAAACTCAATAAAACATATAAACATTTAAGAATTAATGAAGCAATACAATATCAATGGAGTCATGCAATACATTTCTAAAAGTAAGAAAAGAATTCAACAGGAGAATAAGAGCCATGATAAAAACAGAATTGAATGCAAAAACTGAAGTTATTGCAATTAATACTTTGGAAATACCAGTAATGACATAATTTTTATGTAATAAAATGAACATTAGATGAAATAAAAACATGGATACTAAAGTTAGATACAAAATGCATCATCCACTTGCAGATATTGTTCGTAATTGGGAAAGAGGGTTATTCCAATAAGAATTAACCCTCAAACAACCATTAAATGATTAAAGAAATACTTACACACTACAACAGATTGAATGCTACAGTCAATAAATATAGACGGCAACCAAGAGATGAATATTCAATTAGTGTAGGAAGAAATGAATGTGCTAAACAATCCGATCTCACACCGAAAGAAAGAGACATTAAAAAATGAAAGAATAGTCGACTTACAATTGGGTACGTTTTCTCAAGCAGATCAATACCATCACGGGTCCAAGGTCTACTGTCTGGGTATAACAATACCATTAGTAGCTCTCTTGGTGTTGGTCATAATCTGAAGCAAATATGACAGTTTTTCATCATGATTTTTATCTGTTAGGTTATACGTTATCAACATACAAAGTATTTTGCATGCCATTGATATTTGGAGATTCCCTGATGACCTTCATGTATGACGTCTGGCGTTTCTAACGGAAGCGACAAAGGTAATACTTTCTTGTTGTCAAGCAAGAGAAGTTCTTGAGTAACCGTCAGATGTTTCTTCTCCGGGTATGCTTGATGGAGACAATGATGGCTGTCTAATTCCCGAACCCCTAATTATGGAATCGTCTGCAGTAGAAATGGTACAAATGGAATTAGAGGAGAATCTAGATGATCCCTTACTCCTAGTCTGCAGATGAGTTCTGTAAACAAATTCTAGACATAAAATATGGTACACTAAAGAAAACTATTGTGCAACTCATCTCAGCGCCTCATACAGTTGTGAATGCCCAATCGGCTGTTACTATAGAATACACCGACTGCATCTCTGCAGAAAGGTAAGACCCCCTCCCAACGAGTGTTCTGGATATGACACGAAATAATCTGATAGTGAAGTTCCAGGAATGCTAGAGCTTTGGGGAATGCAAAATACCTCTTCATTGCCAACGCTTCCAGGTCCACTCTGGCCTGGAGTGGTAGCACCTGATAGGATCCTATCTATGGGTCAAATAGAACTAAACTATGTACTTATGCAAAACTGAATTATTCGAAATGGAACTGTTTTAATATTCAACTGTGTGGACAAAAATTATACTTATACGAAAATGAATTTCTTGTATAAGAACTGTTTGACTTAACTGAATAGCTTGAAACAGAAATACTTTTGACAATTAAACTGTCTACTTATGCTTAACTGGATTGTTTGAAATAGAACTGTTTATTTGTATAAAAATAGATTTGGCATTAAATAACCTACAAATGTTGATATGCCATAAAACTCAAAAAAACAAATCATACTGTTGTGAATCACTAAACTCTGTAATGAAGTTTGTAAAGTCGAAGCATTGTGCTAGCCTTACAAACCAACACTTGATGGAACTACTTCGTATAGCTCTGACAATGTATCTGGAAGATTTTAAACAACTTATTGTCAAGATGGAATACCACGACAAGCAGTAAACAGCATCTTTAATAGCCTGATATTTGTCGCATTGTATTTTTGTCATAAAAACATAATTATATTAACACTCATTTTGAAGGTGGAAATCTGATTAAAACATCTCTAATATTTTGGTTTACATTTTGTTTGTTTTTCTTTTATATATATATTTGTGTCTTCATAATTACTGAAACTATTACAAATTAACCTTTTAAAACCGGCGTGCATAAATAAATATTATTGCATCTATTCCTTAACATTTACATGAAACTTACCCCTTTGCAGAGGTTCAGTTGGAGTATTCTACAGCCCCTGCCGATTGGGCAAGGAGAACCCGAGGAAAGTTGATGTCACTCAGACTCCAAAAATAAAACACCATTTAAAATTGGTGTGAAAATAAGAAAAATCTACATGATTATGAGATCACGAGACGATCTACATCAAGGGTGGTCAAACTTACTTAATGAAAGAGCCACAAATAGTAAAGCTTAGATGTTTGAGAGCCGCAAGATATGAATAAGATTTTAAAAAAGCCATTTTATCATTACGTTTTGTTACGAAAGTTTCCTGGATATGAAACGAGTTTCCTGGATATGACATTAGATAATCTGATGGTGAGATTCCTGTAATGTTGGAGTTCTAAGGAATGTGAAGTACCTCTTCATTGCCATCGCTCCCAGGTTCCCTCTGGCCCGAAATGGTAGCATCTGATACGGCCCTATCTATGGGTCAAATAGTACTAAACTGCGTAATTATGCTAAACTGAATTACTTGAAATAAACTGTTTTGATATTTAAACTGCGTACTTATATTAAACTGAGTAGTTCGAAATAGAGCTGTTTTGACATTTAACTGTGTGTGGACAAAAACAATACTTATACTAAACTGAATTGTTTGAATTATAACTGTTTGACTAAACGGAATAGCTTGAAATAGAAATGTTTTTGACAATTAAACTGTGTAATACTGCTAAACTGAATTGTTTGAAATAAAACTGATTATTTGTAAAAAAATGGATTTGGCATTAAGTAACCAACAAAAGTTAATATGCCATAAAACCCAATCAACCAACCTCGGGTCTCTATGACTCTTCTAATTATTCGATCTGATCTTAACAGTGCTGTGTTCAGGATTTTCTCGATTTTTCCCCAATCACGTTTTCCTCGTCTCTTTTACAGGCCTTTGAAAACTTTTCCAATGGCATGAACAACCATTTGTTTTACTGCCACTTCCATATTCCGTAGCTTCTTCAGTTCTTTGGTACGATTCAAGATATTATGGAAAATAAAAGCAAGCGAAAAAAGAGGCAAATACTTAAATCTCTACGGTTCGCTGGAACGAGAAAACCATCTGGATTACAAGTTATTTTCTTCTTGTTAATTGATGCTATGCATATTTTACTCTTTACGAGTTGTTCCCACGAAAAGTAAGAAGAGTGAAATGGTTAAATCGTTGGACTACGGAATCGTTGTAAACGAGTTCGAACTCCAGTCGCGTTATTGCCCAGTCGGCTGGGGCTGTTGAATACACCGACTGAACCTCTGCAGAGGGGTAAGACCCCGCCTACAACGAGTGTCCTGTATGTGACACTAAACAATCTGATGGTGAGTTATCAGTAATGCTGCAACTTTAGGGAATGCGGGACACCTGGTCATTGCCATCGCTCTCAGGTCCATTCTGGCCCAGAATGGTAGCTCCTGATAGGGTCCTACCGATGGGTTAAATAGAACTAAACTGCGTACTTATGCTAAACTGAATTGTTTAACATAGAACTGTTTTGACATTTATTTAACTCTGAGCAAACAAAATACTTATGCTAAACTGAATTGTTTGAATTAGAACTATTTGACTGAACTGAATAGCCTCAAATAGAAATGATTTTGACTGTGTACTCGTGCTAAAGTAAAATGATTTTGACTGTGTACTCGTGCTAAAGTAAATTGTTAGAAATAGGACTGATTACTTGTATAAGAATAGATTTGGCATTAAATAACCTACGAATGTTGATATGCCATTAAACAAAGAAACCAAACCTCAAAGTAACACGTGACCTCAGCTCTCCAGGACTCTTCTCAGTATTCTAGACGATCTCAACAGTTCTATGGTCAGGATAGTCCCAGATCTTCTATGGATATCCAGTTCCCCCAGTCACTTTTCTCGTTTCTTTGGGGTTGTTCCATGGGCTCCTTCTCTGATTGGTATCACGGTCATCTTCATGTTCTTTAATTTCTTCAGCTCTGTGTTATTTGTTCCAGTTTTTTTTTTTTTTTTACTTTCTTATATTTTCACTATGCTCTGCTCAAACGGCAAAATCAACTCTTGTTAATTAAAATTGGATGTTGTCTTCTAGGTTGGATTGGCTGATTCATTTTGTATATCAAAATCGCAGAGAATTTTGTACGGTTCATTATTTTGTTTGTGGATTTTTCATACCAGTTGTAATTGGTGGTTTTCACTTAAAACTGGGTGATAGCAAGTCTCATTGGATCTCCAGGACACATCAAATTATTTTAGCCGATCGCAGCAGTGATGTAGGCTGAATGGTCTCAATTCTTCTTCCAATTTCCAGTTTACCAAATTTGATTATTATTAGTATTATTATTATTATTATCATTACTATTATTATTATTATTCCTTTGAGAGTTTTTCTCACCAGCGTTAGCTGAGGGTCTTCCACTAGAGTTCGAGTGAAAGCAAGTCTCCTCAAGTCTCCAAGACTCTTCTCAGTATTCTGGCCGATCTTTATAATGCTGTGATCTCCACTTGTCCTCTTATTTCCAAATCCTCCAGTCCCTTTACTAATCCTTTAGGAATTGTACCGAGCGTACCAATTACAATAGGTACGTCACCTTCATGTTCCATAGATTTTTTTAAATTCTCAGGCAAGGTCTAGTTACTTGTCTCTCTTTTCGCTTTCTTTCAATTTTACTCTATGGTCTGCCGGGACTGCAAAGTCCACTATTCGGAAGGTTCTTTTTTTTTTCTTTTCTTTTCTTTTTTTTTTTTTTCTTACTTTCACTGGGTCTGGTCGTCTGACCGAGATTAGAAGATCCATTTGTATTGAAAACTGTCAGCAATGATATAAATCGTAACATTAAGAAATATAACCTCCGAGTGCATGTCTGTTTAGACAGGTAAACAGATAGACGGATTAGATTTCTTTGTTTAATAGAATATCAACCTTCGTGGGTTATTTAATGCTAGTAGTACTATTTACAAAGAATAAAACGGCATACAATTTTGTAAACCAATAAAATGAAACGCAGTTTCTTCCAGGCAGCGGTCGTGTCGATACTGCTGTATGGCTGCACCACTTGGACGCTAACAAAACGGCTGGAGAAGAAGCTAGACGGCAATTACACAAGAATGTTGCAAGCAATATTGAATACGTCCTGGCGGCAACATCCCACAAGGCACCAACTGTACGGCCACCTGCCTCCCATCACGAAAACTATCCAAGTTAGACGAACCAGACACGCAGGACACTGCTGGAGAAGCAGGGACGAGCTGATAAGTGATGTACTCCTATGGACCCCCACATATGGCCGAGCAAAAGCAGGACGACCAGCTAGAACATACATACAGCAGCTATGTGAGGATACGGGATGTAGTCCTGAAGACCTGCCAGAGGCGATGAACGATAGGGAGGAGTGGCGAGAGAGGGTCAGGGATATCCGTGCTAGCGGCACGACATGATGATGATGATGATGAGTACTATTTAACCTATAACAGGGGTCATAAAGAGTTTCGTACATTTCCCAAGGGTATTCATCCGAAAGTGAAAATAACGTGACTCTAGTTCGAACTCGCTAACTATGATGTCGTAGTTTGGCACGTTAACCATTAATACACGAGTACTCCTCCGCTAGATAGATAAATAGATTGATAGATAAATGGAACTTAACTTGTCTACTTGTTTTTGTATCTAATATACACACATCCGATTTGTATATTTACTCACAATTCTGTACATTATCAAGAGGAAAGACAAAAACAAGAGGACGTTTATATTTTTCCCGCCAAATGTCCCAAGGGAGGCGACCCCATTTAACTTAAGGGAGACAAAAGTCCAAAGTATTGCATGTGACTTGTGATTTAGCCGAGATTCAGTTTTTATATCCTTCAATTTTCTGTTGTATATTATCAGTGAAGCGATTAATACACATCACGATATATTCTTTTTTTTTTTTTTTTTTTTTTTTACCTTTCAAACGGTTATTCTGTTTCCTCTTTTGCGCATGCGTCTTTTTTTCTTTATTTTTTTATTATGTTTATGTTTATGTCTACGTCCTTGCGTGCACCAATCTATTGCGACTAAAAGAATCAAATTTAGCTAATAATTTTTAATCGATTAATATGTCCCAGTCTTCTTCAGCGGCAGAGATTCGAAGCGTTTGAAATGAACTTTAAACCAGCAATAAAAGTTCACTTAAATTGGTCAAGTTTGGTTCAACGCCATTATTTTTCTTTTTTCCTTTTTTTTTTTTTTTTTTCATAGATTTTTGTGCCGTATTTACTCGAGTACAACGCGATCACGGAGATGAAATCGTTCACTCTTTTTTTGTGATTTCAAAACCAATATTTTTACATATTCTCTTTTATAATGCGATCAATAGTCTCGCTCCCTTTTTATATTCGTAAGAAATCAACCGAAAGCAAAGCTGCGAATTTTAAGGCATACATAAAATCTCAGTCACTCTTTTCGTTTCTTGTTGGTTTGTTAGATAGATAGATAGATAGATAGATAGATAGATTATTTCAGTTACTTAAACTATTGTAAATTTCTACGAATTGCCAACTTATTAGTGGATGTTTCGCATTACGTTTTTGATAAATGAAACATTGGCCCTGTTGGAGCCATTTCCACTGCTAATCATAATATTTTGTTGTTGGGTTTCTGAATGAAAGCGGAAGATGAGAGACTACACCCGAAAATAGCCGTGCAAAAATTTTCGGCTGCCTCAAATAAACCAAGATACAGTATTTTAAAACAGAAAATTGTCTTCAATGAAATTTTGCTATATAATGTTCATTTCAAGTAAATACACTAAACTGCATCTGATGGTGTGACTCCAGTACAAGAGCTTTGGCAATTGTGGACTACTCTTTTATCAAGTATTAGATTAGATAGAATTACTAAAGTTAAACGACAATACTTGAAACCATATAACATGTTAAATTGAATTATTGGTGTTAAATAGCAATACTTGAAAACATTTTATTGTGTGCAAACCAATGAGCTCTGGCTTGCTTAAAGATAATGTCACCTACAACGTATTCCATTAACAACTCAAATATTTGGTGCAGTGGGTGGGATTTGGCATTGAATGACCGGCGAGGGTTGATGTGCCATGAAACCCAACGATCCACCCAAATAATCAACCGAAAAAATATGAATACAATTGTACACTGAAGGCGATTCCCTCTCCTCAAGGCATAAATTACCCGAAATGGGTTGACATAGCGTTAAAATCAATCGATCAAAAAATTTTACCTCGCTGTACGAGGGTATTTTTCTTGATATTAACAGTAAAAAAAATACAAAGATGTTCCTTCAATTTCTCAATCATAATTCAAGTTTTACAACTAGTAAAACACACACATATACACACACAGATATATATATATATATATATATATATATATATATATATATATATATATATATATACGTGGATCATTAAATAAGTTTCCAGACTTTTTTCGTATGGGCACTTTTATTGATAGTACGCACATGAAACTCTAGTCCTCTTCGAAGTAATCTCCTCCGACTGCAATACACTTGTTGTATAGTTCCAACAACTTCTGGAAGGCCCCATGGAAGTCGTCTTGTGTGAGCGTGTCAATGACCTTCGTCAAAGTCTCTTTCATCTCTTCAATTGTCTCATAACGACAGCCTCTGAGCTTAGGGAATAGCCAAAGGTCACAGGGGCAAAGTCTCGGCAATAGAAAGGCTGAGGAACTGTCTTTGTCAAATAGTCTGTGGCAAGGATGGAGTTGTGGACTGGTACATTGTCCAGGTAGAAATGCCACTGATCCTGTGAAGGGTGCTGGCCTCCTCCGACGGAATCTCTTCATGAACTCCCTTAAAACCTCAACAGAGTAACCCTAACCCTAACCCTTTGGCCAATCAACTCTGGGGTATTGACTTCCTTACTCCTCTCACACCTCTCATCATCCCTCACAGACTCCCTGCCTTCCTTGAATCTCTTATGCCACTCAAAAACTGATGCTCGATTCATGCAAGATGGTCGAAAAGCAGTCTGAAGTATTCCATACGTTTCTCTGGCATTTTATCCAAGTTTAAAACAGAATTTTATTGCATATCGTTCTTCTAAAGTGTCCTCGTATCTAGATTGCATTTTTGAAATTCACCAGCAGTGACAATCAGGCTTTACTAGGGTGTATTCCAATTGCTGCTGTAGCTGGTGATTTGAACCTGAAATCATAAAAATTGGTCAGTCATCTCATAAGATACTGAATTTTCAAGAGTCTACGACAATTTTAAATACCTATACAAAAAAGTCTGGAAACTTATTGAATGCACCACGTATATATAGAGAGAGAATATATGAAATGTAAATAGAAGAAAACTCAACTACAGTTATACTGCCATAATAAATTTATTCCGACGAGATTTTTCCTGCCTCATTAGATGGGTAATATTCGTATAACATATATATATATATATATATATATATATATATATATATATATATATATACAAGGTCAGTTTTATGCTAAGATTAACAGGTTTGACTTTGAGAGGGTTTTCCTTCTGAAAACTAGTTGTCATACCAAAGTTAAAGAGCTTAGTTTGACCAACTATTCACTCATAGCTGGAGCGAGAATATTTGGATGCATATCTTTCCCAAGGATATTTGCGTTATCCGGAAATGCAAGCAGCTTCGTCTAGGACTTGAACTCAGGTTCACGGTGTCTATTTCTACGACGTCAACCATTACATTGCGAGCACCTCCATAAAGTGAAATATTCGTAATTTATAATCTATATCTCGCAGTAACTTTGTATATTTTCTTTTTAGCAATCTTTAATCGAGTCTGAGACCATGTGAGGAAGATTTGTATTTGATGATAAACTGCTTTTTGTGTTTGATGAATGTTGAGCGATCATTTTCAATGTATTGCTTATGCTGAGTGAGTCTCAGGTTATGTGGCCTCAAGTCCAATACTCTTCCCGTGGTTTTTATGGCTATTTAACTCTGCGTGGTTTTATTTGCCTGTATAACTTCTAATTTAAATCATACAATTTTTTCTGGCCATTGGATTGACTGGTTTTCGTTGCAACTGATAATCTTGTTAGTAATTGACTCTTACGTATGATTCTCTCTCTCTCTCTCTCTCTCTCTCTCTCTGTGTGTGTGTGAGTAGCCCAGCTTTCCTCTCATCTCACTCTCTCGTTCTCTCTTTCCCCCTCTTTTTATCTCACCTCTCTCTCTCTCTCTTTCTTTCTCTTTCTCTCAGTCTCTCCCTTTATCTATCTATCTCAAGCACAACTTCCCTTCTCTTTTTATCTCTCATCTTCTTCTCTAACTTTCTCTCTCTTTCCCTCTTATTTTTTCTTTCCCTCTCTTTTTATCTCACCTCTCTTTCTCTCTCTCTTTCTCTTTCTCTCTCTCTCTATCTATCTTTCTCGGTTTCTTTCTCTTTCTCTCAGACTCTTTCTCTCTCGCTCCCGATTTCTGTTTCTCTCTCTCTCTCTCTCTCTATATATATATATATATATATATATACATATATCGCCTTACTTCTCTCTTTCTCTCTCTTTTTATCTTACCTTTCTCTCTCTCTCTCTCTCTCTCTCTCTCTCTCTATATATATATATATATATATATATATATATATATATATATATCGCCTTACTTCTCTCTTTCTCTCTCTTTTTATCTTACCTTTCTCTCTCTTTCTCTCTCTCTCTATCTCTCTTACTGATATTCCTCTCTTGTTATTATATCAAATACAAAGATAGATATAGGGTAATATTTAAGCATTCGAGTGTATATGGTAATTTATTAAGCTTTTTGCTTAGATGTGTCAAAAGGTCGAATGAATGGGGCACTCAGTGAGACTCGAACTAACTCGTGAAGGTGTGCTATTCTAACTGGCTGAACATTATACCACCTGAAGCACCGTAACAATTAGAAATTTACTAAACATTTTGCTTTGATCTGTCATAAGGCTGTATAAATAAGGCACCCAATAAGACTAGAGCTCACTCGTGAAGGTTTGCTAGTCTAGCTTGCTAACCATTACATAATGTGAGGTGCCCATCAAGAGTATATAAATGACTCAGAAACACTCACACATATCTTTTTGTGTGTATATGTGTGTGTATATTTTTCTTATATATATATATATATATATATGTATATATAAAAATTTGTTACCCTTTTTTAAATAAATTTTGGATGCTAATTGCGTCTCAAAGTTTAAAAAAAAGAATGCCACTAACAAAAATAGAACCATTTTTTCGTTTCATTTTAAAAAATAAAATTTCATTTAATTCAGAAGATATAACACCACATATCAACTACCCTGAGAAAGGTCTAATGCAAAAACCAAAACATTTAACGCTGGCAAATAATGAAAAAACTATAAATAAAATCATTTTCTTTATATTCGTACATTTACACATACACATGCACACACAAACACACACAAACACATATAGTTTGGTAGAGAGAAATACATATATATATGTAATTATATATAAGCACCAATGACAATATATATATATATATATATATATATATATATATATATATAAGCACTAGATATAAACATAATAGAACAAATAGATTTGCTAATCACAAAATGAATATTATATAAGCACGTAAATAAACTAGACCGACCTTCCCAGAATCCCTCACAAACTATGTTACCCTTTCACACAATATTATATAAAGGGACACATACTTCGTAGGAATAATTTTTTTGATGCTCACACAGGCGAGAAACTGACAACCACTAAGCACCATTGACTCTGTGTCTACGCTATTAAAACTTTGATCTGAAAAATTATTGGCCCGACATATGAAATATTTATTCTATATTCTATATATTCATCCTACAGAACAGTTCAAGTTTCTTTAACTCTTTCCCCAAAAAAATCCGGTAAAGAATATGAAAAAGAGCTATCTACCTTCAAGACCAAGCCAATAACTTTTCAGTACCTCCTCCAATATAGGAGATATACTGATTGATTTTTTGAAAATATCAACATTTATATGGAAGTACTTTTATCTATTGTTGGATGAATTACCAGGACGCTAACGAAAAGCATGAAGAAAAATCAAGAGGAAAACTACAAAATATTTCTGGACAGGATATCGAACATAAACAAATCAAGTGTTTGTCATCTGGGTAAAAAATACAAGTTTATGATGATCGTATGATGCAATAATTATGATGTCGTCACACCGAATGATATAATTGATTAATTATATTAGAAAAGATAATCTTGAATTCTGTCAGTCGGCCGTTAAAGTTGCAGACGACTGTTCGAGTTGGGTCCGTCAGCGTGACTACGGTCGCTGGGGTGCATCTCTGATGTGTCTGTCAAGCTGGGATTCGTTCATCGACCCTTATGATGTCTTTCTCTCTCCTTGTGTTGTACTTACAGCAAGAAAACTGTTGGGTTTGAATAAAAGACCTTTGTATCTGAGACAATTGGGTCGCCTTGTATTTGAAGAAGTGTGACATCTCTTTATGTTCGAGAGGGTGCCATTGACTCGCACTCTTCACATTTGGTACCACGCTGTTCTGAACAAATCCTGAAAGCAACACACCACACTTTTTAGCCACTTGCCTACCATCTCTCAAACCATCTGAGTAAGACTAACAAGACATACGAGCACTGCAGGAGATGTAATGAAAAACTCATAAGCAACGTTTCCATTATAGACTCCTGCACATGGTCGCACCAGATTTAGCCGACCAGCAAAAACTTACGTACATCATCTCTGTGTGGACACAGGGTACAATCTAGATGACCTGCCATAAAGGAGTAACGATCGGGACGAATGGTGAGCAAGAGCCAGGAAACCCCACGCAATCCGGCATGACTTGATGACGATGATGATAATAGTGATATTAGGACTATTAACAGTTTCTACAGGTGATAAAAAAAAGTTAGCACTTCTATGGGAAATGTGTTTATTACAAAAGAATAAATATATTACAAATATGATTTCTAAGTATGTGTTACCATAGATGGTGAGTACGTAGAGACTGCTTAAAATCATAATATAAAGGTACTCCATGGAAATGTTGACATAATCAAATAAACTTGCACACACACATATATATATATATATATATTATGTGAGTGTTGGTTGTCAGTAAATCACTTTGTGGTTATGTGTCGAACCTAGTGCAATATAATATGGAGAGTGCTCAATATCTAGGATAGAGGTATTATAATAATGATAATAAATAAATATATATTAGATATATATATTTAATCTTCAAACAACATTCATCAGGCAGTTAAAAGCCTGATGAATGTTGTTTTATAAATTCTATAAACTTTCATAAACTTCATGAAACCTATGGTCGCAGAATATTTACCGTAGATTAAATATATATATATATATATATATATATATATATATATATATATATAGAGAGAGAGAGAGAGAGAGAGAGAGAGAGAGTTTGGGAATAAGTTACCGGCGATTAACAATATTACTTGTTGTTATTGACTACTCCAGACAAATTTGATATAGGTATAGATATGAACAGACTGCGGTATATATACGTAGTGAAATTTAGAGAAGCAAAGTTGATAGACAAATAATGAACTGGCAATAAACATACATGTATATATATATATATAGTAAGAGATAGAAAAATATAATTTGATTGATAGACTGATAATGAATCGACAATATTATATATATATATATATATATATATATATATTATCATTCACTGAAGACTGTTTCGTTGTATCTCAACTCTTCAGTGTGGCTAGACACGTGAGATGCTTCAAGATAGGATCAAAAACTGGCTGACTTTACGTAAGTTAATATCTTACCCCAGAGCCATCGTAATTCTCAGCGTTCGTGAAGAAATTGTTTTGTTTTTATATATGCGTTATAGGCTACCAGGAGTGCTCAATTCTTGACAAGAGCTATTTCGTTATATATATATATATATATATATATATATATATATATATATATATATATATATATATATATATTGCGTGTGTGTGTGTGTGAGTTCATTATCTAACTATCTATAAAATTTTATTTCTTTATCTCATAATATATATATATATATATATGTGTGTGTGTGTGTGTGTGTGTGTGTGTGTGTGTGTGTGTGTGTGTGTGTGTGTGTGTGTGTGTGTAATAAGAGACAGAGAAATGAATTTGATAGATAATGAACAGACTATGTATATAGTGAGAGATAAAGAAATGAAATTTAATAGATAGATAGATAATGTAAGCAAACATACAAAAGATTTATACGTATGTTCGTGTGGATTGGTGTGTTTAAGAAGTAAGTTGCTTTCCCCTCGACATCTCATTTATTTTTATTGACCCGGACAAATTTTATAGCATCCATATTTCCTAACTTTCGAAAATTCCCTGTAGATGAATGAGTCTCGAGTCGACTCGTGAAGCACTTTTAAGTCAATATAAACAGGTTTTAGTATAGAAAAGAGATACACACTCAGATAGATAGATAGATAGATAGATAGATAAGTTGGTTTCTTTTGTTTAACGCATATCAACCATCATAGGTTATTCAATGCCATAGCCGGTCTTGTAGGAAAATGTAGAGGTAGTATATAACCTATAGCTTGAATGATGAGGGGGGTTTATACCTTTCCCAAGGGTATTAGTCCGAAAGTGAACGTAATAGCGCAACTAGAGTACAAACACTTACTTCAAGGTCGTAGTCCAGCACTTTAGCCCTTACGCTACGGTGATTTCCCGCGGAGAGATAAGGAATATGCTAAGATAGATGTTAATTTTCACCTAAATCAAAGATAACAATAAACCAAAGATAGCAAAACAGAAGTGAAAAAATATTGCAGTAACTCTTTAGGATAACACATCAAGACAATAAATAGTAATATATATATATATATATATATATATATATATATATATATATATATATATATATAGTTTTATTTACAAACTTTTAATGCTGTAAAGTTTAGTAATAAATAGTACCGAATAACATCTGTTTTAATTGTATAATATTTCACTCTAAGATTGGCATCTCAGTGAAGTTGAATAAAGATATTATGGCTTTGAAAACAGTTTGAATAAAGACATTTTAATGATGAATAATCAACTTTGAATATGAATAAAAGTACGTGTGTCTTGAATGAAGGTACATATTTCTGGAAATCAGTTCTTTTTTAGAATTCTTTAAAAGTATAGTGTCAGTACTCTAGTAGGGTTGCATCACTTGAACTATAACCAAACTCCAGCAGAAGAATCTAAATGTGAACTAGACAAGGATTCTGCGTGCTGTTTTTAATAAAACCTGGAAGAAGCACCCCACAAAACAGCATTTGTCCAGCCACTTGCCTCCTATCACAAAAAAACATTCAATTAAGACAAAAAAGACATGTTTGGCCTTGATGGAGAAGCAGAGACAAACTCATAAGTGACATTCTACTGTGGACTTCGACACATGGACAAACTAGTGTCGGCCGATCAGCAAAAACTTACATGTATCAGCTCTGTGCAGACACTAGATGCCGTATAGAGGATTTATCAACAGTGAGGACCGATAGAGATGGGTGGTGAAAGAGAGAGAGAAAGAGAGAAAGAGAGTCAAAAGAATCTGGCCAGCACACATCAATGATGATGATAACTTCTAATAAAAATACTGAGGCTTTGAATAAAGAGAATGTATATTTTAAATGTCCCTAAGTTCAAAAGAAAAGTACACAAGGTACAAATAAAAGTACTTATAATAATGTTTCTAATGAATTCGGAGACTTGAATTTTGATTTTGAAGCAAAAATCAAAAGTAGCCTATTCACTGATCTATCATAACTGTCAGACGTTTCTACGTTGTCAGTAAAAAGCAACAGCATTTCAGTTGGTTCAGATTGATTGATTCTAATGGTATATCAAACCGTCTAGGGTTATTTTATGGCTAGTAACCAGGGCAGCCCAGTCGGCTGGGGCTATAGAATACACCGACTGCATCTCTACAGAGGGGTAAGCCCCCTCACCAATGAGTGTCCTAGATATGACAGTAAACCGCCTGGAGCTTTTGGAAATGTGGAGTAATCGCTTCATTGACATTGCTCCTATGTCTACTCTGACCCAGAGTGGTAGCAGCTAGTAAGATCTGATCTAAGGGTTAAATAGAACGATTTTGTATTTAAACTATGGGCTAAGAAATGATTTTCGTTGAATTGAATTGTTAGAAATATAACTGTTTGAACATTTTATTATGTGTAAATAAATTACTGATGTTTAATTAAATTATTAGTGATATATAGCAATATATGGAACCATTTAACTGTGTACAAATGAAACCATAAGAATGGAAAACTTGAAACCGTTTAACTGTATGCAAAATAGAATTATTTGTATTACATAGGAATACTTGTAACCATTTAATTGTGTGCAAATCAATGAACCATTAGCAAACTCTCAACTCATTAGGCCAATATACCGAGCTATTGGCTTAATGGGTCGAGTGTTCGCCAATGGTCTGGGGGACCGGGGTTCAATCCCAAGTCGAGTCATACCAAAGACTCAAAAATGGTACTTGATGCCACCTTGTTTAACACTCAGCATTATAAAGTAGGGATCAGGGGTAAAGTAGAGCAATCCAGCGAATGGAGTAGCACCCTCCCCAAAATATCGGTGTTGTAGCTATTGAAAAGGGAGCTTTCTAGTCAACCTCGACTAAGGTCGCCAACTTTACTGAATAGAATAATGAGTGTTAAATAGCAACGCTTGTAACCACTTCAGTGTCTGTAAACAAATGATTTATATTAGATAGAATTTTAAATGTTCGATAGAAAAAAATTGAAATATTTAACGGAGCAGAAACAAGAGCAATACAAATGTGTAAACAATTTAGTAGTATCTCATTTAAAAATGAAATTACCTACAAACTATTCTCTTACAAATCATATATGTATATCTATCTAAATGTGTGCAAACGAATAATTGATATTAAATTGTTATTAATACATAGCAATACTTGAAACCATTAAAGTGTGTGCAAACAAATAGTTAATAGTGAATAAAATTATTCGTATTTGATAGAAATACTAGAAACTATTTAACTGTGTACAAAAAATGAGCTCAGGCTTGTTTAAAAATGTTATCCACAAAATATCTTTATAAATCATATATATTTAATATATATGTATAAACAGACTTGTTATGTCATAAAACCCAACCAACCAACCAACCAACCAACCAACCAAACATCCTAGAGGCCAGATAATCTCGTTTATTGTATATTCATATTTTCATTTTTTATATATTTGTTTCTTGTGAGTTCTTTTTCCACGTAGTTTTATATATCAAGTATTCCTATCAAATACAAAAAATTTGCTGACAGTCATCAGGCTTCAAGTAAGCGTCCGTGATGTAATGGTTACCGTCGTAGGAAATGGAGGTGGTGATCCAAGTTCAAATCCTGGACGAGACTATTTGTATTTCATTTTGGAAAGGTATGAATCCAATTATTCTCCCTCCAGATATCGGTAAATAGTAGGGTAGCCTGGCTCTTTAACTTTGGTTGGGCAACAGTTCTAGGAGAAGGACACTTCTGAATTCAAACCTATCAACAACCCCTTAAAAACTGGCCCTGTGTCGTATCCTTTTCGTGTGGACGTTTGGGTAAACATATATATGGTTTCAAGTATTCCTATCCAATACTATAAGTTATATAGTTGTAAGTTGTTAATTCTCTTCAATAACAGTCATTTGTTTGCGCAAATTTATATGGTTTCACATAACTAATTATAATTATAGCTTCAAGTTACAATTCTTAATGAAAATAATTTAGTTATATGATATCAAGTATTCTTAACTAATACAAATAACTTACACGCACGTGTTTACAAACCCCTCCGCTCCAGCAGGATGCGGGACAAGGTCAATTTTAAAGTGTTGTTCAACAGGTTTGACTCTCGAGTTTTTCTTCTCCAAGACCGGTTGCCATACCAAGGTTGAAGAGCCAGCCAACCCTACTATTTAGCCATAGCTGAAAGTAGAATAATTAGATTTATACTTTTCCTAAGTGTATTAGCGCTATGTGAAATGCAAACAACCTCGTTCTGGATTTGAACTTGGTTCGCCGAGTTCATTTCCTACGACGATAACCGTTACACTAATATGATTAGATGGAAATACATTGAGGTTGTTATGATGTAACAGTTATCGATATCATATGGTTTTAAGTAATTATTTCTATTTAATCATAGTCATTTATTTGTATATAGTTGTATGGTTTCAAGTATTCCTAATATTAATAAGTATAGGGTTTCAAGCAACTAATTACAATCCTTAGTAAACAATTATAGCTTCAAGTAACAATTCTTAATGCAAATAATTTACAATGATATCGTTTCAATTATTCCAATTGGATATGAATTTTTTTTCAACAGATCTTTTTGAACCCCTTCCTGCATCACTACAGAGGGGTAAACCCCCTCCTCACGTTTGTCCTGGTTTGGTTCGGCTTTTTGGCATATCAACCAATGTAGGTCATTTAATGCCAAATCTTTTTATACATATATTAAGTATATGATTTCTAAATACATTTTGTAAATAACATTTTTAAACCAGCCTGAGATCATTTTTGCACACAGTTAAATGGTCTCCCTTAAGTTCATAAAATTCAGTTTCAGGTACAGTTTTTTGTTTGCGCGGTCATTTGTTTAAATACAAATTTTTTTACACACAATTAGATATAAAAACAGTTCTATTTCTAACAATTCAAGTTTGCTTAAATACAGTTTAAATGTCAACAGTTCTATTTCAAATTATTCATTTTAACATGTCAACAAAGTTAAATGGCTCCAAGAATTGCTATGCATCACTAACAATATAATAAAAAATCAGTCATTTGTCACAGTTAAATATAAAAACAGTTCAATGAAGGGGTACTCTGCTTTCCCCATAGCTCTAGCATTACTGGAGTTTCACCATCAGATTGTTTAGTGTCATAACAGGACACTCGTTGGGTGAGTCTTACCCCTCTGCAGAGATGCAGTCGGGGTTTTCTACTACCCAGTTGACTGGGCAAGTTTATCCTGGGTATTACACTAAACTGGATATGATGGTGAGGCTCCAGCTTTTGGGAATGGGAAGTACCCTTTCAGTGACCTGGAATATTAGTACCTGTTAAGGTCAAATCTATGGATCAAATCGAACGGTTCAATCATTCACTAGGTACTATTATTATCATTGCTAGTTATTTGAAACCATACAGCTATGTACAAATTATTTATATCACAGAGAAATAATTGATAGATAGAATTATTCTTGTTAATTAGGAATACTTGAAACCATTTAACGATGCACAAACAAAAGATTGATATTGAACTATTTAAATCATATATATAAAAAGAATATTTAGAATTAAATAACCCACAAGTGTTGATATGCCATAAAATACTAACCAACTATCTAACTATTTGAAACACTGATGGGGCTATAAGAGATATTACCAAAATGAACCTGACAGTAATGACAATGAAGATGTAGTCCACACTCTCCAGATCTCCAGTACTGGGTTAGTTGTTTGGTTGGTAGGATTTTATGGCATATCAACCTTTGTAAGTTATTTAACGCCAAATCCATTTTTATGAAAATAGTCAGTTCTATTTCAAACAATTCAGTTTAGCATGAGTACACAGTTTTATTGTCAAAAACATCTCTATTTCAAGTTATTCAGTTTATTCAAACAGTTTTGATTCAGTTAAGTATAAGTAGAGGTTTTGTTTACACACACTTAAATGTCAAGACAGTTCTATATTAAACAAATTCAGTTTAGTGTAAGTACAGTTTCAATGTTAAAAACAGTTCCATTTCAAACAATTCAGTTTAGCATAAGCACGCAGTTTAAATGTAAGTACAGTTTAATTGTCAAAGACATTTCTATTTTAAACTATTCAGTTTAGTCAAACAGTTCTAATTCTAACAATTCAGTTTAGCATAAGTATGCAGTTAGTTCTATTTAATCTATATATATGGCTCTATCAGGTGCTACCATTCCGGGCCATAGTGGACCTGGGAGCAATGGCAATGAAGGGGTGTTCCGCGTTCCCCAAAGCTCCAGCATCATTGTAACCTCACCATCATATTGTTTTGTGTCATATTCAAGACACTCATGGGGGGTCGGTGTATTCTACAGCCCCAACCGACTGGGCAATTCAGTACTGGAGCCTCACCATCATATATAGTTTAGAGTCATATCAAGGGTACACTTTCATTTTTATTCTTTGAAGGAGCCTTGCCCCTCTGCAGGGGAAATAGCCAGCGTAATCGAAAGCCCGCCAATGTGGTAGTCATTTCTATGAGACGAAGCTATAACTTTTAATAGTAGATTTTAATATCAATAAAAATAGCTGCTTGAATTCTATTGGGCCAAAAACTCCAAAATCGTGATGATGAGACTTGCATGAATAACACACCAAACAAAGTGTATAAACTTTTGAGTCATAATCGACTTTGGATAAGTCACTAAATTAGAAATTACTCATTACATGGTCATACGGAACACATCACTGGCATGAAAAAAATGGGAAATAAAAATGAAATATGTTTTCTGTGAAAGAAAAAGAGAGGGTCAATAAAATTTTTAAACAGATAACTGGTTATTATCTGACAATTAAAACATGATAAAAGTCTCTTGTGACTTTTTCCATATTGGGTGTCGTTGATTAACTAGAAAAGGACCTGGATTTATTCACCCTAAGAAACATTTAACATGGGACTAATATCTGACATGATCTATTAGGAAAGCAACATTGGAACCATATAAACTACTTCAGCCAGAATTTGAACTACGTTCGCTAATTTTATTTCCCGTGCTGTTAACAGTGACGCCACCTTTGAACCTCTCCACAAAAACATTAATCATTGGCAATTTAAATCTTAATAAATGACCCATGAGCTTGTGAAGTTCCCTTGTGACAGCGGTCCATGATTGTATTGATGCTTCTATTTTGGAAGGAGTGAAGGATTCTGATTAGTTAGCTGTTGTCCAGAATTATATTGATGCTTCTATTTGAGAAGGAGTGATGGATTCAGATCAGCTATTCATGGTTAACAGTTGTCGGCAATGATAATGATGGCTCTTTTTAGGAAGTTTATTTTCTAAGTTAGGACATGTTAAAGTATATTGTTCTAATAAAAAATCTCGCTGTGATGTGTCATCTTTGCTTAGTTAAGGTTACAATAACTTTTTATAGATATACAAAGGGATATATATATATATGATAACATTACTTTACGCAAGTTGCCACTTGCGTAATGTACATTACGCAAGTGGCAAACAGTAATTCCTCACGATAGAGCACAATATATATATATATATATATATATATATTGTGCACTATCGCGTAATGTAATGTTATCATACACACATATATATATATATATATATATATATATATATATATATATATATATATATATATATATCCCTTTGTATATCTATAAAAAGTTATTGTAACCATAACTAAGCAAAGATGACACATCACAGCGAGATTTTTATTAGAACAATATACTTTAACATGTCCTAACTTAGAAAATAAACTTCCCAAAAAGAGCCATCATTATCATCGCCGACAACTGTTAACTATATATATATATATATATATATATATATATATATATATTGTGCACTATCGCGAGGAATTACTGGTTGCCACTTGCGTAATGTAAAGCTATCATAATGAATTGAGCACTCCGGTAGCCGTTAAGCGTATATGTAAACAAGGAAAATTATTACATATCCGTTAAATTCTCTCGCTTACGCTGAGGTTGAATGACAACATATATATATATATATATATAATCAAGTCATACTAGCAGCACGGATTCTCTTGACACTCTCTCTCTCTCTCTCTCTCTCTCTCTCTCTCTCTCTCTCTCTCTATTGACTATCACTCCGGGCAGGGTCGCTTACTGATATTAAGTGTCCACACAGAGATGTTCGGCCAACACTGATGTGTCCAGGTGTGGGTGCCGATAAAGAACATGAGTTCGTCCCTGCTTCTCCAGCAGTGTTCACCATGTCTTGTTAGTCTCATTTGGATGGTTTGTGAGGCGGAACGCAAGTGGCCATACAGCTGCTGTTTTATGGGATGCTGCTTTCAGGGCTTGTTTAAACAACATGCTAGATCTTTGTGTAGTTCCCATCAAGCTTTTTTTCCACCGCCTCCTTAAACTTCAGGTGGTGCATCCATACAACAATACTGACACGAAAAAATCTTGGAAGAATTCCCGTTTTATTTTAACAGAGATAAGATTTTCATATACTCGATAAGCTGCCAAAAGCAGTTCATGCTTTACTCATAAGTCTGTTGACAACACTTTCAGTCGATGCGATATTACTACCAAGCTATGAGAAATGGTGTACAACTTTCAGAGGCTTGTCATTTAATGAGCTGATGGTTCCATCTCGTTTAACACGTCTGGATTCTGTTTTATCTGAATATACATAGAGGCCTCTTTCTACTTTTTTCAGGCTATGCAACAGAGATTAGGCTTGGACTGGTGGATTTGTAAGAAGCACTAGATCATCTGCGTCATAGTTTCTGCAGGATATCGTCTACTTCTTGCTTTATATATATATATATATATAGTATTATAAAGTCTTTGTCCAATCCAAAATATTTATAACTTTAGTGTTATATATGATAGAAATGTAAAGGTGACAGATTTTAGTTCAGCCAACAAAAGAATTGACATTCACCACCATCGCTGTTTGTTTGTTTATTTTTGTTTTGTTTTGTTTTCTTGGTTTCTTTTTGTTTGTTTTTGTTTTTTTACATATGGTTATATGATATCAAGAATTCCTATCTAATACAAATAATTTGCTAACAGAATTATTTGACACACACAGACAATAGATCTCTATTACAGTTTATAACACAAGCCTTATTCAACCTGGCCCAGTCGGCTGGGGTTGCAGAATACACCGACTGCATCTCCACAGAGTGGTAAGATTCCCCAAACGAGTGTCCTGATATGACATTAAACAATCTGATGGTGAGGCTTCAGTAATGACAGAGGTTCGGGAATGAGGAGTACTCTTTCATAGACAATATTCCCAGGTTCATTCCAACCTGGAGTAGTAGCTCCTGGTAGTGTCCTAACTATGGGTCAAATAGAACTGTTTGACATTTAAACTATGTAATTATGCTAAACTGAATTGTTTAAAATAGAACTGGTTGTACATTTAATTGTGTGTAACCAAAAAAACTGTATATTTATGCCAAACTGATATTGTTTGAAATAGTTAAAATAGAACTGTGTTTACATTTAAGTATGAGTAAACAAATGACTGATGTTTAATGGAATTGTTAGTGATACATAACAATACTTGGAACAATTTAACTTTGTTGGCATGCTAAGCTGAATTGTTTGAAATAAAACTGTTTTATATTTAACTGTGTCCAAACAAAAACTGAATTTAAACAAACGACTAACAGTGTGTAAACAAAAAACTGTGTATTTATGTTAAACTGGATTGTTTGAAACCAAGTGAAACCATTTAACTGTGTATAAAAAAATGAGCTCGGGCGTATTAAAAATGTCATCTACAAAATGTGTTTAGGTATCATATATTTAATATATTTTTAAAAGGATTTGGCATTAAATTGGAACTACAACGGTTGATATGCCATAAAACTGAACCAAACCATTTAACTGTGTGCAAATAAATGGCTGATGTTTAATTGAATTGTTAGTGTTAGATAGTAATACAAGAAACCATTTAATCGTAGGCAAATAATGAGCTCTTGTTTGTTTAAAATGTTAGCTATAAAGTATTTGTTTAGAAATCTAAAGGGTTAATATATGTAAAAACAGAATTAGGCATTAAATAACCTACACATATTAACATGCCATAAAACCCAACCAACCAACTGTCCACTTTTTGGATAAAAATGAGAATTTTGATGAATTTTAGTTTACATGACCAATGATAGTGTTGATTTTAATGCGTGAATTTTTATTTCTGAAATCGAAACGATCCAAGCCCAGAAGACCAAATATCCATTTCAAATGAATGTTTTACACATTTATATTCAGATCTGCATGTTTGCGCACAACTTCCACGGATGAAAGTATAAAAGGAAATCTATACAACTAGACAGTGTATTCTTTTATATATCTCTTCCATTGAATAAGAACATTTCAATCAAATATCAATTCATTTCAATCAGTGTATATATATGCCTATATATATAAATATATCTGTGTGTGTGTGTGTGTGTGTGTGTGTGTGCCTTGAGGAAAATTATGCTTCTTAGAATATGCTGAAAACAAATTCCCAAACAAAAGAAGCGAATTGATATAAAAGTGTCGACACATTGTTAAACTTTTCATGTGTCATTTATCACTGAGTGATTCCAAACTACTCTCCTCTATTTAGAAATCCCTATTGCTATATATATATATACATATATATATATATATATATACACATGTGTGGCCCAGTCGACTGAGGCTGTAGAATACACCGACTGCATCTCTACAGAGGTGTAAGACTCCCCCAACGAGTATCCTGATAATGACACTAAACAATCTGATGGCGAGGCTCCAGTAATGCTGAAACTGTGGGGAATGCGAAGTACCACTTTATTGCAATTACCCCCGGGTCAACTGTGGCCCGGGATGGTACCATCTGCTAGGGTCCTATCTATGAGTTGAATAGAACTAAATAGAGTGCTTATGCTAAAATGAATTGCTTGAAATAGGTCTGTTTTTACATTTAAACTGCGTACTTATGTTAGATTGAATTGTTTGAAATAGAACTGTTTGTGCGTGTCTGCGTATATCTGCGCATATAGTTTTTGAATTTTCTCCTGCGTGTGTGTATCACGTATCTTGACAGATGACTTTACACCGCACAATAATTACGATTTATAGGCAATCTTTCTCACTTTTCCGTCTGATGATTGTGTTAACCGCATAAAATTTCGATAGTTCATAATTATATTTTTATCGGTTTATACCTGCTCTGCTTTTGTAGTGAAAAATACCTTTTCTCGCAAACTTTTTTCATTTGCTTTTATCTACTACACACACATGCAGACACACACACACACACACACACATATATATATATATATATATATATAAATCGAAGATACACACACACACACACACACACACATATATATATACATATATATAGTATCGACTATGAGTCAATACAACCCAAAAAATCATATAAAGTTAATTTTCTTCCAAAACAAAGATAAGACTTTTCATTCTTGTGGACATTCATGCTTAAAGTGTACATCATTGGTAGTCTGTAATAAAGGAATTGTCCCATATCTTCCGCCTAAGCGCTTTCGCTCATACTTTTGGTAGTCATCAGGGGTAGTGTAATGTTGAGTTAACTGTTAAGGTTTTTCTGTTTTACTGATTTGTAGAGTTTTGTTTTGAAGTTGTCGGTTGGAACGTTTTCAGCGGGTTTTTTAATGTTATATAACCAAATACAGGACCTACAAAATAACGGTAAAATTACTAAACACCCAACCCTTCGCCACTTACTAAAAGCTGATGAAATTAAAAACCGTTTTAACCTCAAACACCAAAACAAACTACTAACCCCAACACTAAAAGCCGGACATTACTATCCGTACCGGTGACAAAACCAATATTTACATTTTATTAAATAAAGCAGACTACAACAAAGAATTGAAAATATCCTCAACGACCAAACAAAATTTTAAAAACTCACCAAAAACCCCACCGACCAATTTAAAAACACATTAACAAAAAGTATCACATCTAATAACGCAGAAATTGGATCCATTAAACTAACAAAAATAACAGGAGATTACAAACCCGGATGCATATATGGTAAAATAAAAACCCACAAACAAGGTAACCCAATTAGACCAATTATTTCACAGATTCCTACTCCCGTATACAACATATCAAAAATCCTAAACAATCTAATAGTACCATGTATCCCAAATGAATACAATTTTTAATCAACACATGAATTCTCCCTTGCCTGTACCACAAAAGTCCCATTTTATGATCTTTCCGGCAACATATATACACAAATTGACGGTATTTCGATGGAGTCTCCTCTTGGTCCCACCATCTCCGAATTCTTCATGTCCCACATCGAAAACAAAATATTTGAAACAATAATAACTAAACCCAAGATATACGCCCGCTATGTAGACAACATTTTCATCGCAACACGCTCCTACGACGAAATTAACAAATTTAAACAAACTCTAGAAAAAAAACTCTGTACTAAACTTTATCACCGAACTCAACATTAATAAAAAAGATTTAAAAAAACTTTCCTTGATGTACCTATAGACTCCACTAATAATAATAAATTCAGTACATCTCCATATAAAAAGCCTACCAACGACAATCCCTCCCTACTTAACTACCCCAGTATAAAAAAGCAATTATTAAAAAAAATAATTTATAAAGCATTTTACATCTCCTTATCTAAGACAATATTTTACAAAGAACTTACCAAAATAAAACAAACCCTGGTTAATAACAATTTTCCTAATAAACTAGTTGATCGACAAATAAAACTAAATCTTCAAAACATTAACAAAAATGATAACACTGCCAACAATGATAACACTAACAGAATTAATCTATATTAGAGAAATCAAATGCACAATAACTACAAATTAGACGAATAAGCAATTACCAACATCATAAAAAGACACGTTAAACCTATCGAAAAACAAAAACAAATAAAACTATCATCTACAACACTAAATTTGAAACATCAAACGTTAAGAATAACATCAAATCCACTAAGATACACCTAAACCAAACCAATGTAGTTTATAAATTTGTATGTTCATTTCGAGGGAAAAACAAAATAAAAAATAATTCTTACATTGGCTATACAACCACAACGCCATCTCGTCGTCTTACTAATCACCCTTCTGAAAATAGCGCCATAAAATAACATTTAATTATAAAACACAACAATAGCACTAACCAATTTACATAATAGATATTACAATTATTATATATAAAAGCAATAATAAAAACGATAGCAAATCCTAGAAGCAATATGCATAAAAAAAATTTTAAAACAGACATAAATAAAATAGCATTTAATGCGGGCACCAATGTATTGAATATTTTTAATAACTAGAAATCACGAACTCTATTTGTAAACCTTTTTCCAACCGAACGTTTTAAAATAAAACGCTAAAAAAGTTCCAACCGACAACTGCAAAACAAAACTCTACAAATTATTAAACAGTAAAAAAATTACCTTACCATCTAGATCCCGACACAAGAAAAATAACAAGGAATCATGAAAAATAATATTAAAGATAAAAACAGTGTTCCAATCGTCTTTAATAAAACTTGCTTGAATAATAACTTTCTGCCTAAATATACACTCTTCAATATATATGTATATATATATATGTGTGTGTGTGTGTGTGTGTGTGGTCTTCTAATATATATATAACATATATTGATGAAATAACTTTAAAAAATCTAATATGTAATAATGTCTCCCCAATAAACTTTAACATTGAAACTATTTATGTTTTATTCCAAATGTAATAAAACAAACCTCATTATCTCTAATAACTTTTTTCCTTCGACTTGTCATCTCAGTACAGTCAAAGTTGTATATGAATTTAAATGTCTGCTTTTACAATAAAATAAGTACCCACATTGGGCTGACATTCGTAGGGTAATAATTACCGTTGTAAGAAATGAATCCAAAGATATGAGTTCACACCCTGAACGAGACTGTTTGGGGAAAATATGAATTCAGTTTTTCTCCCTCCAGTAATGAACATATTGTAGGACTGGGTATGGAAACCAATCTAGGAAAAGGAAAACTCTGAATTCCAACCAACTGAACCCCGCTTAAAAGATGTGTCGTGTCTACCTTGTTTGGAGGGGTTGGTAAATATATAGATTTGTCTAACAATGACGACTATGTCGAAACCCATAACACTCCACCTATCCGACATTAGCTCCATCTCTCAACATCTTAAAACACTCTCGAGCTCCTCCACGAAAAATTTTGCCCAGTCGGCTGGGGTTGTAGAATACACCGACTGCTTCTCTGAAGAGGGATAAAACTCCCCCAACGAGTGTCCTAGATATGACACTAAACTATCTGATGGTAAGGTTCCAGTAATGCCGGAGCTTTGGGGAATGTAGAGTACCCCTTCATTGCCATCGCTCCCAGGTTGACTTTGGTTCGGAGTGGTAGCATATTATGCTAAACTGAATTGTTTGAAATAGAACTGATTATTTGTATAAAAATGGATTTGGCATTTAATAACCTACAAAGGTAGATATGCCATAAAACCCAACTAACCAACCAACCTCCGCATGAGCAGGATGGGACACAATGTCCACTTTTAAATGCAGTTTAATTGGTTTGAATTCAGAATTTTCCTTTTCTTTGTCTGGTCGCTATACCAAGATTAAAAAGCCTAGTCTACCCTAAACTGTACATCATAGTGTATCTGTGTGTATAGCTGGAAAAAGAATTGTTGGATTCATACATTTCCCATGGATATATAAAGCATAAACAGCCTCCTTCAGAATTTGAACTCGTTTCGCCGTGTCCATATTCAACGACGATAATCATTGCACCACAAACGTCTCCTTAACATTGATAGATAGATAGATGTTAAACATACATACATACATATGTACATACGTACATACATACATATTTGATTTAAACGCATAGTAAAAAAATAATTCAGCAAGAAGTGATACACGTTACGGTCAAGTCACAATGAGAGTACCGCCTTCCGCTCGCTCACCGAAGTTAACCAGCGTTTCGAGTATTCACTTGTTAGAGGGTTGACAGCCAAGTAACTGCAAGCAACCAGAGGCTAATGTTTGTGTGCCCTGACAAAGCAAAGTTTAACAAATAATAATAATAATAATAATATCTGCTTAATAAATAACTATAAAAATAATGATATAAGTTATCGCACGTGATACACACACACACACACACACACACACACACATATATATATATATATATGTGTGTATGTGTGTGTGTGTGTGTGTGTGTGTGTGTGTGTGTGTGTATCACGTGCGATAACAGAGCGTGATATTATTATTTACTAAACTTATATCATTATTTTTCACACACACACACACACACATATATATATATATATATGTGTGTGTGTGTGTGTGTGTGTGCTGACTTCTAAGAAAGTGGTCGCTTCTCTCTCATTGTAATAATAATTTTTGGCGAAGTCCAGTATAAATTAATTACCAATTAAAATCCTATTAAATCACTCTAAAATAAAATTCAGGAGTTACGTCATTTCCCTAAAGACATATGCTGTACAAACATTACTTTGAGAAATAAAACAGACGCCTAAAAAGGAACTGTTTTTGGCGGCCGATACACATATATATATATATATATATATATATATATATATATATATATATATATATATATATATAATGCACCTATGAGCTTTATACACCCGGAATAAAATTACACAGATGAAACGGGTACTCACTGGGACGTATGACTTGCATAATCCAAAACAGGCATATGGCAACATCATGATTTTTTTTACGAATATGCTAGTGCTTTAGTCTCCCCGGGAATTTAATGAGGGAGTAACTCCCTCGAACCTCATTATTTGATGTCTGCTTAAATGAAACGACAGCAATAAAGAAAGGCATACCAGCAACTGATATCGATTGATATTTACTAAACTTATGTACATTTCAAGGCCATAAGTTGAAATACCCAGTAAGAATCGAAGTAATTGCAGTAATGTCCATATGAGAATTACTTAGAAAATATGCTTCGACAAGAACGCAGTATTATTAACATGATCAAACATACCGTCATTATCTCTGTATAACACTCACCCCTAACTTTCGACTATGAAATTCTGTGTTTAAAAGATATCTTATGAATAATACGCATTGGTTTTTTGGAATTTGTAGCAGCGAAATTTAACCAAAATTTAGCGTTTATTCAACTTTTTATCGGTTCGTACCGACTAAAAATAAAGATTTATACAGTTTACATTACAGCTTAAAATTCAAAATTTATACAGTATTTGAAGCAAACATACAGACATATTTAGACAAAAACACAATGCAAATAAGCTCACTTTAGGAAAAATAAAATTATAAATAAAACACTCATTCCAGTGTGTTTTATTCCTCTTCTACACCTCGATGTAGTAACTATTGAAAAGGGAGCCTTCGGATCACCCTCGATTAAGGTCGCCAACTTTACTTACTTTTTATATGTATAAAAATGGATTTGGCATTAAATAACCTACAATGGTTGATATGCCATAAAACCAAACCAAACAAAACCAAACAATTTCTCTGTATTGGCATAAAACACATTAGTTTAGACAATACATATAACATAGTTTCGGTCATCCCATTCTGAATATAGTGTGGCATGTGGCCGGAAAAAAGTTAATCATATATTTCTTGTGTTTTTAACATTTGGGCTAAAAATTTAAAGAATAATGCAACTTATACCAACCAATGTGTTATGTATGTCAGTCCAAATACACCGTAAAGCACATTCTCATCGAATGTACCGACCTAGCACATATAAGAAAAACCTTCTATAGTGCAAACAATATGAAGGAACAGTTCCAAAACACTGAAACAGTGAAGTTATACACAAAAACAAAACAGTGAAGTTATACACAAAAATCTTAAGAAATTTACAATAAGACCAAATTCCTTCTATAAACCCTTTCTCTACTAGATATATTCTAACAAACTGATCCCTTCCCCAACCTGTTTCACAGTTTTATTGGGGAGTTTTTTTTATGATCATGATTCCCTACAAATAAGCTCCTAATAAAATAAAAGAAATAACCAACAAATTATCTAAAATTTATCATTAATTCCAAAGACCTCTCCTTTAAATTTCTTTTCAGACTTTTTTTGACTTGATTCGGCATTAAATGACCGATGAGGTTGATATGCCGTTAAATAAAAAAACACACAAACAAAAGCAACTTATACACTAATAGATACGGATTGGTTTCGGTTTCTGTGTTTAAAGGCCTATCAACTTTCGTGGGTTATTTAATGTTAAAGCCATGCCCCAGTTAGCTGGGGCTGTAGAATGCAACGACTGCATCTCTGCAGAGGGGTAAGACTCACCCAACGAGTGTCCTGATTATGACACTAAGCAATCTGATGGTAAGGCTCCTGCAATGCTTTGTGGAATGCAGGGTACCCCTTTCTCCCAGGTCCACTCTGGCCCAGAGTAGTAGCAACTGATAGGGTCCTATCTATGAGTCAAATAGAACTAAAATGCGTACTTATGATAAACTGTACTGGTTGAAATAGAACTATTTTGACATTTGATCTGCGTTTTTATGCTAAACTGAATTATCTGAAATAAAACTGTTTTTATATTTAACTCTGTGTATTGCCTAGTCGGTTGGGGCTGTAGAATATACCGAGTGCATTTCTGCAAAGAAGTAAGACTCCCCCAATGAGTGTCCTAGATATGACGCTGTTAGTGAGGCTCTAGAAATTCTGGAGCTTTGGAGAATGCAGAGTACCTCTTTATTGCCATCGCTCCCAGGCCCTCTCTGGCCTAGAGTGGTGGCAACTGATAGGGTCCTATCTATGGGCCAAATAGAACTAAACTGTGTAATTATGCTAAACTGAATTGTTTGAAATAGAGCTGTTTATATGTATAATGAGTAGAGTGTTCGCCAAACGTCCGAGAGACCGGGGTTCAATCCCAGGTCGAGTCATACCAAAGACTCAAAAAATGGTACTTAATGCCACCTTGTTTAACTCTTAGCATTATAAGGTAAGGATCAAGGGTAAAGTGGAGCAAGCCAGGGAATGGAGTAGCGCACTCCTCTACACCTCTGTGTGGTAACTATTGAAAAGGGAGCCTTCGGATCACCCTCGGTTAAGGTCGCCAACTTTAAATGTATAAAAATGGATTTGGCATTAAATAACCTGCACTCCTCTACACCTCTGTGATTTGGCATTAAATAACCTGCACTCCTCTACACCTCTGTGTGGTAACTATTGAAAAGGGAGCCTTCGGATCACCCTCGGTTAAGGTCGCCAACTTTATATGTATAAAAATGGATTTGGCATTAAATAACCTGCAATGGTTGATATGCTATAAAACCAAACCAAACAAAACCAAACAACGACTTCTAGAGCCCTTCAAACTATGCAGTTATGTAACCTTCGAAGCATGTAATATTAGTATTCGAGTGGCAACCCAATATAACGGGATAGAGAACGCCTTACACGCTATGATGTTTGGCGAGCTAGGTTAGCAGAGTTATTTTCTCTTTGGACGCCACATACTTGTAGTTGCAGGGAATCAAATCAGTGACCCGAGTTCAAATCCTGGACTCAGCTGTTTGCATTTCACTTCATTCTAATGCCTTTAGAAAAGGCATGACTATTTCTTCTTCCTCCAGCTGTAGGCAAATAGACAGATTGGGTTCTTTTGCCTTGGTCCCAGTTTAGAAGAAAAAGCAAATCAGCTTTACTTTGCTTAAAAATTGACCTTGTGTCACATTCTGCTCGTTGCAAATCAGTGACCCGAGTTCAAATCCTGGACTCAGCTGTTTGCATTTCACTTCATTCTAATGCCTTTAGAAAAGGCATGACTATTTCTTCTTCCTCCAGCTGTAGGCAAATAGACAGATTGGGTTCTTTTGCCTTGGTCCCAGTTTAGAAGAAAAAGCAAATCAGCTTTACTTTGCTTAAAAATTGACCTTGTGTCACATTCTGCTCGTTGCAGGGGATTTTGCTAAATGTATTCGTGTAGCCTTGTGTCAGACTTAGCTAAGCTTAGTAAATAAGGCACTTTTCGTTTTGTAATGTTTAGCAGGTCATTGTTATTAAGTTTGTTTCTGTCTGGATGTTCCCATACTTATAGCCTTGTGTCAAACTTGGCTAAATTCAGTGCATGACTTCTTTTATTTAAAGTACAGCTTCTAAATTTTGTGAGAGGTAGTCTGACACCTGTTCTGCACTGTCTCCTAAAAATTTTCCTTCTGATAAACGCAGTGAAAACTACGAATAAGAATATTTTCTTTCTAATTTAGGTAATAACCAACAGATTGATTTTTACAAAGCATAACTTAATACGGCCTTATGCTGAATTAAGAAAATTGATAGTGTAAATATTGTGATATGTCAGCATTCTAAGTAGAGAGGAACGATTTGGAGTTGGAACTCGTTTCCTACAATGTCAGAGTCAAGCAAATATGAAAATATATGTATTATACAAATTTATGCAATTTCATTTTTGGTTACAATGGTTACTCGAAGTCTTAGTTTTTACATGGGTGCGAAGACCGACCTTTAAGCTCTTCAAAACTATGCAGTTATGTAAAGTAAAACAGCAGTACTCTGCTTAAAAACTGACCTTGTGTCACATCCTGCCCTTGGCATGGGGTTTGGTTAAATCCATAAGTATAGCCTTGTGTCAGAATTCGTAGTGTGAACATTTACTTTGGCTTGAACTACTAACGCTGCTTAATAAAACGCAATTACATTGACCAAGAATTGTTGTTATCTCCTAAGCTTAGGCTAAAAGAACGCAAGGCGCAAGGCTAAAAGAACGATACAGCCAGTTAGAATCGAACACACGAACTGCGAGCCTAGCTCTCTAACAATGATACCATGTGAGGCACCCAGCCAAGTAATCTACTAAACTTAGCTTAGTTTGGCACAGGACCAGAAGCACGAAACACTCGCTGAGAATCGAACATACGAACAATAGTCTGCAAGTCAAGCTCGTTATTATACCAAGTGAGGGAACCCTCAACCAAACCAAGTAATCTTCTAAACTTACCTCTATCATCATCAAGTCGTGCTGTTAGCACGGAATCTCTTGACTCTCTCTCTCACTCTCTCTCTCTTTCTCTCTCTCTCTCTCTCTCTCTCTCTCACCATCCATCCCTTTCGTCCATCGCTCCAAGCAGGTCCTCTAGAATGCATCCAGTGTTCGAACAGAGTTGATGTATACAATTCTTTGCTAGTCGACCAAGACTGGTGTGTCCATGTGGATAAGTCCACTGAAGAACGTCGTTTATGAATTCGTCTTTACTTCTTCACAGCAGTGCCCAGCAAGTCTTGTTCGTCTTACTTGGAGGGTTTGTGAAATGGGAAGTAAGTGGCCGTACAACTGCTGCTTTATGTGGCGCTGCTTCCAGAATTTGATTAAAAAAAAACACGTAACATTCTTGTTTACTTCACATCTAGTTTTTTCTCCAAGGTGCTGCAGTCATGCAATCATACTAACACGGCTGCAGCTTGAAAAAAAAAGTTTAGATTTAATGTTGAGATTAGATTTCTATATGATCGATAGCCTTTCAGTAACAGTCCTCACCTTCCCTATGTGTATGTTGACTTCGCTTTCAGTATATGAGATACTACAACCGAGGTTTATGAAATGGTCTACTCCCCATTTAAAGTGGAGATGTCTCCATTTTGTTTAAAACACATTAATTCTATTTCATCCACGCTCACGGAGAAGCTAATACATCTCACTGTTTATACCAAGCTTTGCGGTTGTGATTCGGTCGGACAGATTTATTTGCAAGAAGCGCTAGATCATCTGCATAGTCTTCATCTGTCTCAGTTTCTACGGCTATCGTCTGCTTCTTGCTTTTTTGTTTAGTTTTTCTTTGTCAGTTGTTGTTTTGTTAGTTTGGCTAGTTATTTTTTTGATCTTTTGTTTGTTTATTTGTTTGTTTTACTTGGCATTCAATGAGAATCGAACCCACAAACAATATCTTGTTGATCCAACTCGGAAGCTATTACATCCAAAAAAAACTTTTAACCTTTATTAGCAAAAATGCTGATGGCCACCTGACATTAGAGTTGGTTGCTTCGTTCCTTAACACCTATCTCTAAAACCATCCAAATTAGACGAACAAGACATGCAGGACACTGCTGGAGAAATAAAGACAACTCAAAAGCGATGTACTCCAACGGACCCCTTCACACGGACGAGCAAGGATTGGGCGAATAGCTAGAACCTATCTACAACAGCTCTGTACTGATATAGGATGTAGTATGGAAGATTTGTCGGGAGCGATGGACGATAGAGACAAGTCGCCGTGCAAGCGGCACGAGATGATGATGATGATGATGTTTTATAGCATATCAACCCTATCTTTTTTCCATATATAATAAATATATAGGATTTGTAAACGAATAATATGTTGGTAACATAATTTTTAAACGAGCTAGAGCTCTTTTCTTGGCACACGGCTAAATGGTTTCAAGTATAGTTAAATACTTCCAAGCCTTTCTATGAAAAAACTAAAGATTAAATTTAACATAATTTGTTTGTATTAGATAGATAGTTTCAAGTATCCCTATCAAACACTAACAGTTATATTTGCACGCAGTTGAATGGTTTCAAGTATTGCTATATAACATTTGTAATTCTATTTATCAAGTTAATTTATCAAATTTACTTGTTATACTAATCATTTGTTTGCACATATTTAAATGGTCTCAAGCATTGCAATTTAACATTGATAATTCTATTCAACATTATACATTTGTTTACAAACAGTTAAATAGTTCCAAATATTGCTATGTACTAATAATTCTTCAATTTGACATCAGTCATTTGTTTGCACGGGTTACATGATTTATTGGGTTTTATGGTACATCAGCTCATGAAGGTTATTTAATGCCACATCCCATTTATACATGTATATTAAATATATATGACTTGTAAACGAATAGTTTGTAGGTAACATTTTAAACAAGTCGGAATTCGTTCGTTTGTCTATAAATGCTTTCTTGTATTGCTATCTAACACTAAAAATTCTATTTAACATTACTCATTTGTTTGTCCACAGTTCATGGGATTCTAACCACTACTCAGGATCAGAGTGGACCTGGAGGTAATGGCAATGAAGAGGTACTCGACATTCCCCAAAGCTCCAGAACTGATGCCACACCATCTGATACAGTTTAGTAACATATCGAGGACTTGTTCAGTGGAGGCTAGTTACCACTCTGCAGAGATACAGTTGGCATATTCTATGGCCCTAACTTATTGGGCTGCCTGAGATTAGAGCCGAGTGGTCTAAAGATTACTCAATTCGGTTCAAGGGGCCTTCACCCCAGGCATCAACTGCCCTTCCACCAGAAAAGAGGTAGGGCTAGGTTGATCACCTGGTTTGAGGCTCCTCTAAAAGAGAATACCATAGGAATTAAGCAATTTTTAACACTGCCCCTCTTTCGGGAAACATTCTTCCTACGGGGACGCCCCTCCTTAAACTGACTTTGAGTCACATACCAATACTGCAAGGGATTGATTAAATAAAATTTTTGATTCGTTTTGGTACAAGATCAAAAGTACAGGGCACCCAGTGAGAATCGAAGTCACGAACAATATTCTATTAGCCGGGTTCACTCATTATTATACCACGTGAGACACCCCTCAACCCACCAAAGTAGGCCATATTTGAGTTTATATATGTGTTTACTTTGATATGTGTGTCCCTAATTTGCATATATTCCCATGATGCATCTCAATGTTCTATTCATTTTCTTATATACGCAGATGTCTTTTAAGTCATCGCATTTCGAGATTCGGTTCGTGCAGGGAAAATACGCTCGGGACCTGCAATTTACCAGATCGAAATACTTTGTGAATTCAACTTATTCATGAGACGTTACTTTCCATGATGTACGGTTCTCGACGATTTCTTCTTCTTCTTCTTCTTCTTCTTCTTCTTCTTCTTCTTCTTCTTCTTCTTCTTCTTCAATAAATTACCCTAGAACTGTTTCTTTCTTCCATTGATAACCACTCTCAGAATCTTCTCTCTCTCTCTCTCTCTCTCTCTCTCTCTCTGCGTATGTGTGTGTGCGCGCACAAATATACGAAATATTATCAAAAATATTTGAACGGAAGTGTAAGTTTTGTCAAAGTTTACATTTTTTTAATTGAATGATTGACTGATTGATTTTAATGGCATGATAACAAGTATAGGGTAGAGATAAGGAATCTCATTCATTGTAATTCATATTCACATTTTTTAATTTTTGTAAATTTTCAGCACCTTCTCACCAAATAAGACAAATTGAAAAAAGCCGTTGTCGGTTTGAAATGATACTTGATTCAATTTTTATTATCAATGTAAACTAGCATCTTGGAATTTTTTAAATTAAGGTTGTGATTAGTTTCTAAATTATGTTTGACCGATTGCTCTTTTAAAATCTCTTTTGTACTCGTAAATTAGTTTATTAAGACTACGGCTAGTTTCACCGACATTTTTATTACAATCCAGACATGGAATTTCATATTATTTTATTAATTAAATTCCTAATTATCGTAAAATATTTAGAGACTATTTTAATTCCAAGGTGGTTTAGGTTTTTTCAATGTATTTTGTGGATGAACTACTGGATAAAATGATATATCTATGTAATGTTATTCGAAAGATTATTGTTTTGAATTTCTGGAGAAATCTAATTAGAGATGTAAACTGTTGTAAAAAAGATTTAGGATAATGAAGATGCGCGAGGGAATTTTCTATATTGTCGAATTCATCATTTAAAATTTGGAGTTTCAAATCTTAAAGGCTCAAAGGTAAAAACATATGATTATTCCCCTTTGTAACACTATATAGGTGGCCCGCCAAACAGACGATTCCTTTGTCTGTTTTGGCTCGAAACCAGACAAAGGGTTTTTGGACTTGAAATCTCGGCGTGGCCGGAAGAGGTAACGGGACGCGAGAAGAGAGTTGGTTGGAGAAAGGAGCTGACAGGAGTTGGCGACGGGACACGGACAGATGCGGTCGATTCCGGACACAGGAGCAGAGAAGATAGGGTCCAGCGAAGAAGATCGAGTCAAGATGTCGGCATTCCAGTTGCTTTGTGGAATTTTCGCTAGTAATCCATGCTAGCGTTAGTCCATATATGCTATCTGAAATGTAGTGTTGCATAACTCCTTCTGCTCTTGGTTAACCCCAAGCATATTGTTCGTGTTTGTTCGTTTGTTTTATTCTCTCCTGTCCCCTCGATCGTATTCTTGTAGTGGCAAGAAATGTGCGTTACCCCCCCCCCTCGGAACCACTAGTTGATCACCGGCCAAGAAGTGAAATGTTTAGAAGATTGATGAACGTGTGTGGGGGGGGCGAGGGCGGTATTGTTACACCTTTTCTATTTTGGTGTTTTGATATGAATAAAAATGTATATGTTCATTTGTATATTTTATAAATAAATTTTGGAACGCTAATTACATCACACAAATCTGAATTGCCCAGTCGGCTGGGGATGTAAAATACACCAAGTGGATCTCTGCAGAGAGGTAAGACTCCCCCAACGAGCGTCCTGCAGTCCAGTCGACTGGGGCTGTAGAATACACTGACTGCATCTCTGCAGAAGGGTAAGACTCCCCCTCCCAACAAGTGTTCTGTTTATAACACGAAACAAACTGATGGTGAGGTTCCAGGAATGCTGGAGCTTTGGGGAATGCAGAATACCCCTTCATTGCCATGACTCTGGTCCGGGATGGTAGCACCTGATAGGTTCCTATCGATGGGTCAAATAGAACTAAACTGTGTACTATTACTAAACTGAATGGCTTGAAATAGGACTGTTTTGAAATTTAAACTGCGTACTTATGCTAAACTGAATTTCTTGAATTGGAACTGTTTTTGTATGTCAAACTGAAGTGTTTGAAATAGAACTGTTTTTTGACATTGAAACTGTGCTTACGCTAAACTGAATTGTTCAAAGTGGAACACGTTTGACATTTATCTATACTTATACTAAACTGAATTGTTTGAATAAGAACTGTTTCACTAAACTGAATAGCTTGAAATAGAAATGTTTTTGACAATTTAACTGTGTACTTATGCTAACTTGAATTATTGGTAATACGTAAGTAAAGTTGGCGATTGTAGTCGAGGGCTACGAGTAAGCTCCCTTTTCAATAGCAACTGCACCGAGGGGGAGGGGAGGGCGCTACTCCTTTCCCTAGATTGCTCCACTTTACCCTTGAAACGTATCTTGCTAAGCAAAGAGGTATCAAGTACCTTTTTTTGAGTCGTTGGTATGACTCGACCTGAGACTGAACCCCAGTATCCCAGGCCATTGGCGAACACTCTATCACTGGGCCAATGGGCCGGTTCTGTTTACTTGTATAAAAATGGATTTGGCATTAGCTAACCTAAAAAGGTTGATATGTCATAAAATCCAAACAAACAAACCAATTTGAAACAGAACGCTACCAACAGAAATAGAATGTTTCATTACTTTCTCATCTTTTTCGTTTCAACTAATGACTTACACGCTCTACAGAAAATCTACAAATCGAAATGTTTAACGTTGGCAAACATTTCTACAAATAAAATCGTCATATGAAGACCTTTTTTTTTCATCACTACATTTTCATACAGTCGGATTTATTTCCAATTTTTTCCATATAAACATATATAAATTTAGGGGAAGATTGACAATCACGTATTGCATGGCAGACAGTGAAATGAGCTGATGGATGGCCAGTATGACAAGAGCCTCACGATCAGATTGTTTAGTGTCATACAGAAGACACAGCTGAGATTCAGTCGGTATATTCCACAGACCCAGCCTACTGGGCTTCAATGCTTGGTATTGAACGCTGTTGATACTGCCGTTTTCGTTTTCAAACGAATGGTATTTTTTACTATATATATATATATATATATATATATATATATGACGGTATACCAATACTTATGGCTTACTTATGAAAATCATTTTACACAAGTATGAGCAAGTGAATAATATTTGTTTGTCACAAGGTCAAATTTTATGCGGAGAAAATCTGGTTTGAATTCAGTTTTCATTACTGGTTGCCTCACCAAATGATATAGTCTGCCTTACTATCTACCTTTAGTTGGGGGGGGAGAGAGAATGATATCAGCGTGAAGTGAAACATAAACAGTAACGTCCAGGATTTGAATTCGGGCCGATTCTATTTACTTCATTGATAACAGTTACGTTATGTATATACTTGCACGTGTATGTGTGTGTGCTTTGTTTGGTTTATTTTTAATGGTGTATCAACCCCTTATGGGTTATTTAATGCTGAACTTGGATTTCTTGATTAATATCTGAGTATAATCTTTTATAAACAACTTTGAATCTTATAACTGTCATCTGCTTGCACAGTCATAGCATAACAATTTTTTCAAGCATTCCTACCTTACACCAATAATTTGTAAGCAGTTATATGGTTTCAAGTAAATGATAATAATGATAACAATTATAACTATAATAATAATAAATGGTCAAGAAAACAAGAAAACTAATGACCATGTATAAGGCATTACATCCAAAAGATGACGTTGACATTTTAAATGTGTCAAGAAAAGAAGGAGGAAGAGGACTTACCAGTACTGAAGACAGCGTTGACGCATCAATACAACGACTTGAATATTACATACAAAAGCGCGAAGAAAGACTGATTACAGCCACCAGAAACAATACTGACAAAACGAGGACCAACAGAAAGACATGGGAAGAAAAACAACTAGATAGACGTTTTAAGCGAAGAATAAACATCTCTCACGAGAAAACGTGGACGTGGCTTAGAAAAGGAAACCTTAAGACAGGAACTGTCAGCAGCACAAAACAACGCCATAAGAACCAATCATATCAAAGCAAGAAGAGATAAGACGCAACAAAACAGGAAATGTAGGTTATGTGGTGATAGAGACGAAACGGTCAATCGCATAATAAGTGAATGCAGCAAATTAGCACAGAAAGAGTATAAAACTAGACACGACTGGGTGGGCAAGGTGATCTACTAGGAGACGTACAAGAAAATGAAATTTGACCATACGAACAAATGGTTTGTGCACAACCCAGCATCTGTCCTAGAAAATGATGTGCACAAACTCCAATGGGATTCTGAGATACAAACGGATCACCTAATCTCGCCCAGACAAAGAGATCTTATAATAATCAATAAAAAAGAGAACTTGCAAAATTGTGAACTTGGATGTCCCGGCGGACCACAGAGTAAAATTGAAAACGAATTAAAAGTAGGATAAATACCTTGACCTTACTAGCGAATTGAAAAAACCGCGGAACATGAAAATGACCGTTATACCAAATGTAATTGATACTCTTGGTACAGTCACCGAAGGATTATTAAAGGGACTGGAGGACTTGGAAATAAGAGGATGAGTGGAGACCATTTAAACTACTGCATTCTGAGATCAGCCAGAATACTGAGAAAAGTCCCGGAGACTTGAGAAGACTTGCTGTCACTCAAACTTCAGTGAAAGACCATCAGCTAACACTGCTGTGAAAAACTCTCAAAGAGTAAATAATAATAATAATAATAATAATAATAATAATAATGATAATAATAATAAGTTGTACAGGGATCTATTTGACCCGTGGGTGGGACTCTAACAGGTACTACCACTTTGGGTCAGAGTAGACCGGGGAGTAATGACAATAAAGGGGTACTCCACACTCCCAAGAATTCCAGAACTGAGGGCTCACCACCAGATGCAGTTTAGAGTCATACCAGGACACCCTTCTTTAGTGTGTGTGGGGGGGGTAACATTACCATACCATTATTGATATGACAACTGATCAGGGAGAAGGAAAACTTTTAATGAAAACCTGCAAAAGTCTGCTTAAAAATAACTTTGTGTCGCATCCTGCACATGCAGAGGGGTTGGGTAAGAGTCATTAACCGGGCAGTGTGTGAGCTTATACATGTGATTGAGGAATCCATATGAATATTGATTACTACAAATTTTTAGCCACATTGACGAACGTTTCATCACAAGAGAAAAACGGCTTTGAAATTTCGTGTTTGATGGCATCTCTTTTCCCATTTGGGAACAACATTAAAATTACTGAAATGAGTTCCATTTTGTTATGTTTTGTTGTTTTGTTTTTATCGCTATCAAAATATGTTTAAATAAAAGACAAATAATCCGTTGTTTTGGGAAAAATCACAGTTTAATCTTCTCATAACCCTTTTTAGTGAGGCCAAATATTGATCAGAGATTAGACTTATAATTCAGCAAGGACAATAGAATGTATTCGGGATATAATCTGATGTTCTGAGATTGCATGCCTCTATTATTACGTACGAAGTATTACCAAAAAGTATCGAGACCGATTTCTTTTTTAATTCTAGAATTTAAAATCTAAAGTTTACATGGACATAAATGCATAAGCGAGTAAATTATATAATTAAGTAGTGATGTCTAAACGTCTATACGAAGTCCAAACGAACTAGTAACAATTCTCGATAATTTTTCATATGCAATTTTTGAAAAATATCTATAATTTTTGCATATTTTCAAAGCATTGTGCAAAAACGTGCCGAATCCAGATAACGTATAAAAAAAAACAATGAAACAGGACGAAAATAGACTCAATCGAAAACTATTAAATCGTACACTGTAATGCTTATAAAATCCTCATTTGTTTCGTGTTATACAACCCTCAGTTATTCAGTGTTGTACTTTTTAATCTCATACCGGCTGTAGAATACGCCAACTGCACATCTGCAGAGGAGTAAGATATTCCCTCGCAAAAAAATGTCCTTGGTGTAACACTAAACTGCATCTGATGGTGAGGCTCCGGTCCTGAGGCTCTGGGGAATATGAAGTACCTCTTCATTGCCATTACTCCCTGATCCACTCCGATCTAGATTTATAGTACCCGTTAGGGTATATGTGTGTGTATGTGTGTGTGTGTGTGTGTGTGTGTGTTTGTTTAAAAATCAAGAAATCTAGAAAATGTAGTGGCCTTGTGAGAGACCAAAAATAAATATATAAGAAGGGTTTGAGTTAAACAAATATATTTTCAAAAGGACAGTTGTACAACATGTACAAATGAGAAGGTTACCATCGAGACGGTTCGGTCCGACTGTCAAGGCTGTCTGCTGGAATATTAACTTCTACCTCAGGGCAGTACCTGCTATTTATTGCTGGAAGAGTTCATGCGTGCGTGGGTAAATTACCATAACAGAAATAGTATTCCATTTCTATAATAATTTTTTTTCGCTTATTCAAGATCGTCAAATGAATTTGAATTCCATCTGATGAGCTCGAAAGTGAAATAAATTTATTATGGAATACTATTTCTAAATTTCTTTTTTTTAAACAAAAATATGTATTTTGCTCTACAGGTATGTTTTGTATTAAGTAGCTCTGCATTGGGCACTCATTCTTTGGATATATATAAACTAAAGTGGATTTGCTATAAACTAATGAACAAAGCACACCTTTGCAGAAAAACGACATTTCAGAAGCGGGAACTTATTCCATCGACTGAACAATATGCGATAAATTTTATATCGAAAAAATCTCCAGATCCCTGAAAAAGAGATTATATGAAAACCAGCACTTTTAGAAAATGATGCTAACTGTGCTCCAGTTGTACATCGTAACAATGAAGGACACAATTTCGATTTAAAAGGTGCAAAGATTATGAAATACATATATAATAAACAGAAATGATCAATAACTGAATCTACAATTATCTTGACATCTCATACAATTGAACAAAGATCTGGTAAGGTTCAATTAGCAACATTTTTGGCCTATAAAATCATCGCCGAAAATGAAATAGTAATATCATATTAATAAAACGCTTCGTATTGTTACTTATGACAACTTAAGGTAAACATTTTTCTTTTTTTCATTTCAAATTTAATTCCGCTTGATGATGCTATAATAAATTGCGAAACATGCCTAGATTCTAACATCTTTGTTTTCTATTCTTTCTAAATTGTCTTATATTCATTTTCTCATATATATATATATATATATATATATATATATATATATATATATATCCGTATATATATATATATATATATATATATATATATATCCGTCCCTATCATCCATCGCTCCCGGCAGATCATCCAAACTTCATCCAGGGTCCGCCCAGAGATGATATAAATAAGTTCTTGCTGGTCAGCCAACACTGGCATGTTTAAAAGAAGAAGGTCTCTTATGAGTTCATCCTTGATTTTCCAGCAAAACAGGATTTAATAACCCTCAATGGATGATATTCCATAAAACACCAACCAATCAATCAATCTCTTAGTGCAATACTTGTAATACTACAATCACTCAGTAACATTCTCACATACTCATGACATATTCACTCGATCAGTGTCATACTAGTAAAATTTTCAATCACCGAGTATTATACTAGCAAGGTTTTTAATATCTCTGTGCCATATGTGTGACATCATCAATAACTGTGTGTTATGAAAGTAACATCTTCAGTTTCTCAGTGTCATGCTCGTAACACCTTCCATCTCTTTGTATCATACTCATAACATCCTCAATTTCTGTGTCATTCTTATAACATCCTCAATCTCTCAGTGTCATACGCAGAATATATTCAACCTCTTAGTGTCATATTTTTAACGTCCTCAATCTCTCAGTCAAACTTTTAATATGAACAATTTCTTAGTGTCATACTCTTAGCATCTTCAATTTCTCAGTGTCATACTTGTAACATCTTCAATCTCTTAGCGTCATACTTGTAACGTCTTCAATCTCTCAGTATCATACTTATAACATCTTCAATCTCTCAGTGTCATATTTGTAACACTTTCAATCTCTCAGTGTCAAACTCGTAACGTCCTTAATATCTCACTGTCAGATTCATAACATCTTCAATCTCTTAGTGTCAGATATAAAATATTCCATCTTTTAATGTCATACTTGTAACATCTTCAGTCTCTCAGTGTCATACTTGTAACGTTCTCAATCTCTCAGTGTGATAGTTGGAATGTCTTCAATCTCTCAATACATTACTCATTGCTTCTTCAATATCACAGTGGCATACTTACTGCATCTTCAATTTCTTAATGTCATACTTGTAACATCTTCAGTTTCCCAGTATCAAACTTGTAACGTCCTCAATATCTCAGTGTCAAACTTGTAATGTCTTCAATCTCTTAGTGTCAAATTTGTAATATCTACAATCTTTTAGTGTCATACTCATTGCATGTTCAATCTCTCAGTGTCATACTTGTAATGTCCTCAATCTCTCTGTGTCAAACTTGTAACGTCTTCAATCTCTCAGAGTCATACTTGTAATATCTTCAATAGCCCTATGTTATGCACATTACACTGCTAATAACTCAATGTCATAATAGTAGCGTCTTCAATCTCTCGGCATTAGGAATAAGAAATGGTAAATAATTAATATTTGTTTGATTCTTTGGGGGACAAGACTCGTTTATTAATACCAGTAAGGACAATTTATTTCGGCATTTATCTCCAGAGTGGCCAATTTAAAGCCAATAGAACTGTTGACGTTGGATATTATTAATGCAAACTCAATTGCGATGCAGAATTCCCTGGACGGTTTTCTCTGGCCGACAACCCTTAAAACTCAGAATAAATTACTGGTTAACTCATGATCGTGGATTAACATGCTTGAAAAAGTCCGATCTTCCTAGTTCTATCTGAAATGCTTCGACGAAGTATTGCCCTGATTTATATAAACTATTCAGACTATTCTCCTTGTCTTTGTTGTTTTAGATAAGTAACGCTTCACATCTATATCCACGGAAACTACAAGAAATAAAAGGAGCACATTCACACCACTCGATAAAGAAAGTTCTCAGCAATTTTATTTTCCTCATAATCACCATTATCGGCTTGTGAAAGGTATAAATACATCGGTCCTTCATCCAGCTCTGAGTAAATAATAAAGCAGACTGGGTTCTTTAACCTTAGCGAGGCAACTGGTTTAAAAGAAGGAAAATTGTATTCAAACCTGCTGTACTCTGCTTTAAAATTGGCCGATTGTGGAGAAGTTGGATTAATACTACTTCTCATAGGTTATCTAACTAAAGTCGGCTGGGACTGCAGAATACAACGGCTGCATCTCTGTATAGGAGTACCCCCTTCCGAGTGTCCTGCATTTGAAACTAAACAATCCAATGGTGAGGCTCCAGTGATGCTGGAGCTTTGGAGAATGTGGAGTACTTCTTCATTGCCAAGGCTCCGAGGACCACTCTGGTTCGGAATGGTAGCACCTGATAAGGTCCTATCTAAGGGTCAAATAGAACTGTTTAGCTGTGTGCAAACAAATGACTTATGCTAAATTAAATTGTTAGAAATAGAACTGTTTAATCATTTAACTGTGTGTAAATAAATGGCTGACGTTCAATTGAATTGTTAGTGATAAATAACAATACTTAAAACTGTTTAACTGTGTGCATACGAACGAGTAACGTTGAATAAGATAATTAGAGTTAAATAGCAATACAAGAAACCATTTAACTGCGTACAAAAAATGATATCAGGTTAATTTTAAAATGTTATCAACAAAATATGTTGACATATCATACGTATTGTATATATATATATATATATATATATATATATGCAAACACGAGTGAGTTCAAGTCTCATTGAGTACCCCATTAATAAGGCCTTATGCCATATATGTTCTCTGACAAAAGCAACAAGCTGAAAATATACTCGTATATAAGAACAAAATAAATAAATAAATGAATTCAAAAAATACAAATCACTTCGTGGGCCTACCTATTTTTAAGTATTTTTATTCTCTCTTTGGACCTACAACAAAAATTTTTATATATATATTGTCATCTACAGACAGACTGTTTCGTTGTATCACAACTCTTCTGTATGGCTAGACACGTAGGATGCTTGAAGCTGGGATTGAAACCCGCCCAAGACTTAGTATCAGACCGCTCGGCCATGCCATAAAACCATACCAAATCTAAAGTGCCTAGTTAATCCTAATGAATTGGCCATAGCTAGAAGAGAAAAGAAATAGATTCATGCCTTTCTCAAGAACATTTCCATCAAGTAAAACACAATAAGTCTGGGCTTTAATTTGAATTTGGCGAAACTTCTAATTTTACAAATGCTTGACTTGCTAACCATAGTGGGCATTATTTAAGTTTTGAAGCGAATTAACCGTTGTCTTCATTCTAACTACTATCCTGATTATTATTATTTCAATATTTAGTAAATATAAACTGACACGACACACGTTCAAATACGGAGAAATCTAGAAAGAAGAATATTCCATTTTTTTCTACAATAGCCAAAACCAACTACGCTTCAATGATAATTATTTCTTATCAGATGTTATTATTTCGGCAAGATGAAAAATTTTGATTATTTTCCTTTTTTAAGCAATAATAATAATAATAATAATAATGATAATAATAATAATAACCCTCAAAAGGGTAAAATAATAATAATAATGTTTTTATTGTTTATCAGGATTTTATTTTCTTTTGCATTGACAGATTGTAAAATTATCTTATCTGCGATGCTTAGCTTTGGCACGCTTCTGATTCATATACGAAATTAAATTTTGAAATATGTCAACTATCTCCCACACCCTAAATCGACGAGGCAATTCGAATAGAGTTCGTAAAAGATCAATATCATTTAATGTGTGTCTGTGTGTGCGCACGAATGCATATGATTTTTTTTTTTTTTTTTTAGTAGGGGTACTTTTTGTGGTGTTAGCGTTTATTGAGGAAATTCTTAATTGTTTAAATTCAACCAATCAAAATTCGTCAGTTTCGTTTGAATCTACAGTTGAAAACAAAATCTAGATCCCATCATGATAAAATAAAATTGTTTCTGAAAGCAAAGCGGCTCCGTGTGTATGAAAAGACGGTGATCTATAATTGTGTGAATTCAAGAATGTTTATGTTTTTTGTTTTTTGTTTTGTTGTGCTTTTTGTTTTTTTTAGTTTTGTTTTTGTTTTGTTTTGTTTGTTTGTTGTTGTTGTTTTGTTTTGTTTTTTTTTTTTTGTTTTTTTTTTTTTGGTTTTTTTGTTCATGTACGGGGAGTTGTTGAAAGATACAAAACGTTATTATGATTTTATTTCTTTAGAAAATTGATATCTATATATGAATGGATTGATTTTTAAATACCATCAAATTGTATTGCCAAGTCAAAAGCAATGAAGATAAACGTTTATGTAAAGAGAAAAATAATTCACAGAAAAAGTTATCAAAGTTATCAAACTGAAAACAATCAAATGACAAACATTGATATGTTTTTACAGGATTCAAATGATTGCTTGATTTTTACGGATTGCCAATGTGGTTTCGAGTAACTAATAATAACTCCTTGTTGTCTAGTTAGTTGATTGTTCTGTTTTATGGTACATCAACCCTTATGGGTAATTCAATGCCAAATCCTGCTTATATATAAAAAAAATTGTTGTATCGTGAAATAAGTAAGGACGACTGATATGTAAAATAAGAGATGAGAAAATATGATTCACAGTTTGGTATACCCGACTAATGTAAATAACAGTGGTTGTATGGACCCCCACCAATGGCCGAGCAAAAGCAGGACGACCAGCTCGAACATACATACAGCAGCTATTTGAAGATACGGGATGTAGTCCAGAAGACCTGCCAGAGGCGATGAACGATAGGGAAAAGTGGCGAGAGAGGGTCAGGGATATCCATGCGGGCGGCACGACATGATGATGATGAGGATTTGAGCACCGTTCTAAATAGTCCTCAGAAAAGTCCATCCAAGTGAGGGTGCTTCGGCCACTCCACAACATCCCCCTTTTTTTAATTGACTACCTCCTCTGGAAGTTATAATTTTTCTTTTCCGGTTTATCAACATAGTCCCTGAAAATGTCCTTTTTCGTTTACTTGATCGTTTCTCCTCGGAGGCCACTAAAGGCATCGGTACATCAAATAAGTCATAAATAAACTTCATCGGTTCTTCTTTCTGGTTATTTATATCCTCCAATACCTTTTCCTGATCTAGTTGTGATGTCTCTCAATAGTCTTTTTCGGCCCTTTAGTTATATACATTAATCTTCCGATAAGTTTATCAATGACACCAGCCTTCCAGATTTCTTTCCCGTTTCTGTACTCTTTAAAGAAAATGTTTTCTCCTGGTATATAAGATTTTGCATCTCTCTTTTTCTTTATTGATTTTTTATTTTCCTTTGGCAACAATTCATCGAACACAGATCTTATTTTTCTCGCGAACATTAACTCCGCTGGTGACAATCCTGAATTAGTAATTGGGTTCGGTGTCACACGGTATACCCTTAAAAGTTGTGGAATATCGTCAACGAATTCGTTTCCGTCCGAATTTTTAATGCTCGCTTGAAAGTGTCAACAAATCTTTCTGCCCGTCCCTTAGATCGCGGATGATATGGTTCGGTAAATATGCGTACAATCGAAAACGCTTTATAAAAATCTATGAACTCTTTTTCAGTGAATTGTATTCCATTATCCTACTCAGTTGTGTCAGGAATACCAATTCTAGCAAAGATTCCATGCAAAAATCTATTTGTACCACTGCACTAAGGTTTTTGCATTTCATCACCTGTGGCCATTTCGAGAGAATGTCAGCCACTATTAAATAATATTGTCCCCTAATTGGACCAGTAACAGCTATATGCAGCCTTGACCAAGGTTTGTTCGTCTTTGGCCCCGGGGTATAATTGACTGGTGGGCGCCTTTGCTGCTATCGCACAACCTCTACAGCATTTTGCATTTTCTTCTTTTTTTTCCATATTCGGCCAAAAAACATAACTTCCCATTAAATCTTTCATCCTCCCTATGCCGGGATGACCAGTATCGAAATATTTTAATATTATTTTTTCAACGCTCCTGGTATCACCAGCTATTCGCTGTACATAAAAATTCCATCACAGATAGAAAAAATATTTCGCTATTAATCTTTTCGTACTATTGGTTGTTAATTCATTTCATTTTCTCTAATATATATTTGTCTATTTTTACTTTGCTCCTAATCTCCTCGGTTGTCGCAAGTAATCCCCGAACGGTGTTGCAAAGCACGCTTTTTATTTTTATTTCTAATCTTAGGGTTGTTATCACAGTTTCCTCTAATGGTTCACATGGTTTGGCAATTAACCTGGATAATCCGTCTTCATCATATTTACCAACCCCTCCGCTCTGGCAGGATATGACACAAGCTCAATTTTTAAGCGGAGTTTAACAGGTTTGAATTCAGAGTTTTCCTTCTCCTAGACTAATTGCCTCACCAAGGCTGAAGAACCCAGTCTTCCCTACTATTTACCCGTAGAGAATAATTGGATTCATATCTTTCCCAAGGGTATTAGTGCTATGTGAAATGCAATCATGCCCGAAAAACTTCAGGAAATTTTATCATCAATTTTTTCCCCTCGCTGTTAGAATTAACTCAATAGCAGAACGAATTAATTGGTTGGTTCGATCCAATCCATACCGGAGCGGCCCACTCACCTGGGGCTGTAGAAAACACCGACTGCATCTCTGCAGAGGGGTAAGACTCCCCCAACGAGTGTCCTGGATATGACACCAGACAATCTGATGGTGGGGCTCCAGTAATGCTGGGGCTTTGGGGAATGCAGAGTATCTCTTTATTGCCATTGCTCCCAGGTCCAGAGTGGTAGCACCTGATAGGGTCCTATTTATGGGTCAATAGAACTAAACTGTTTACTTCAGCCAAACTGAATTGCTTGAAATAAAACTATTTTTGAGATTTAACCTGTTTACTTATGCTAGACTGAATTGTTTGATATAGAACTGTTTTGACATTTAAATCTGTGTAAACAAAATCTGTACTTAAGCTAAACGGAATTGTTTGAAATAGAACTGTTTATATGTATAAAAATGGATTTGGCATTAAATAACCTACAATGGTTGATGTGCAATATAACCAAACCAAACCATGCCGAAGAGGTTCTGGGTTCGATTCATAACGAATCCTTTTTAATTTTAAAGTTTTTGCCATAAATGTTACATTTATATAACATTCATCTAAAAATTTAGGTTTATTTCCCGTAATACCATGTGCAATTTTTTCCGTCTTTAATTGAGATAGTCTGCCAATTTTCTTCCAAGTTTGTTCATTTATCAATCTCACATCTGAACTGGTATCCAATTGAAACTTAACCACTTTATTGTTCATTTTGTATTTTCACAAACTTTATTTTCATTTTTATTTCTCTGTTTTCCGTTTTACTTGAGTTAACTGTATTTTTTTTATTTTTGCCACCTTTTTATTTTGGGGCTTTCTGCAATACGTTTGCTTGTGACGTTTTTGTCTACAATTAAAGCATTCTTTCCTTCTAAAGGAACATTCTTATAATAATGAATCTGTCCGCAGCTATAACACAGATTTATTTTTCGGGTAAAATTTTCTTTTGTTTAACTGCATTTATTTTTTACCTGTTGCGTTCTTCGCCGTGTTGTGTCGAAGATTTTCTATTCGTTCGCATTTTTCTGCGACCATTTGCAGACTGATTTTAGGATTTTGTTCAAATTTAGGCAAAATTCTGATTCAAATTTTGTCATTTTCCGGTGCCATCAGTGCTTGTACAAAAATAAATCATTCAAACACATCAGAGATAAGTTCTTTTTATTTGAACCTTTCACACTCTCTATTGGCAATCCCAGCCAAATTAGAGCCATCCTCTCCATTTTTGTCTGGTTTAAGCACTGCCATCTTGTGTTGAATTGAGAACTTTTCTACCCAAATATTTTTTCAGAATTAAGACAATCTCCTAAAATGTTATCTCTCCAGGATTTCTCGGCAGTATGTAGTTAGCATACTTTTTGTGTTCACTTTAACTGAATTTCTCGAGCAACAGGCGTATTTGCTTTTCGTCTGACCATGTGCCGCGATCTTTTTGAAAAACCTCTTCATAACGGCGAAAATGCGCCGCAAACGTAACCTCCTCCTCGGGTTTGTATTTAAATTTACAGATTGAATTTATTACTGAGTTCTACGTAAAAGAATTTACATTGCTTTGCTCTTTTTTCAAGACTAATAATTCAAACATTTTTTTCCAACTGTTCATTTCATTTTCCATGGCGTTCTTTGTCCAGTCGTTGCTACTCTCCTAAATGTTCGTTCTGGATTTTCCTGAATTCCAATATTACTTTTTTTTTAAATTTTCCATGTTTCTTTAGAGAGACGAAATTCAACTGACCCAATAATTTCCTACTGGTTTTTTTTGTTTTTTGTTTTTTTTTTTTGCAAACAAGAATTACTAAACAATAAGATTCTTATTTTTGACAATGTCAACCAGACTCGGAATTATTCATGATTGAGCAATCCCAAATAAAAATTTCCTCACATCTGAGTCCTTCGAAGTCAGATGTTGGTTATGCTTAATATTCGAATCTTCGTCGACAGATGTTTAACATTCGAATCTTCGTCGCCCTAGGTTGTATCATGAAATAAATAAAGTCGACACACATAAAATAAGAGATATTTTATCCCGGAGAGAATACAGTACACAGTTTGGTGCGCCGACTAATGTAGATAACCTTAGTCGTATTTGATAACAGATACAGTCTAGAGCGAGAACTGCTCTAAATCTTCTGCAGACCAGTCCATTCTGTGGGGATACTTAAGCCACTTAACAATATATATATATATATATATATATATATATATATACTAATCTACTATCTACCGGCATTCACGGTTACCAGGAAAAAAGAAAAAAAACCGCCAGGAACAAGAGATAAAAATATCTAGAATCACCGCCCGGGGGAAAAAAGAAAAAATATCATAGGACAAAAAAGAAAAGGCCAACTCCGTCACACCAGTTGAAAAAAGTCAAGAGATATGCTGTCAGTTGGTCAAAAGAAAAAGAAAACCCACCGTAAACGCTGCAATGCTACAATTACAAGAGTGCTCAACACGAGTGGAACCAATTACAAAATTAACTTAAATCGCGAGTCGGAATTCTCCTACTAAAGTTTCACCTCAACGGATCATCAAGGAGACCCGCACCGACTATATATATATATATATATATATATATATATATACCTAGTAAGTAATGCAATTTTAAAACGAGTCAGAGCTGATTTGTTTTCACTCTGTTAAAAGGTTTCATGCATTGCTGTACAATAAATAATTTGATATAAACCATATACGAGACCCTAACCGGTACTACCACTCTGAGTCAGTGTGGACCTTTGAATATAGCAATGAAGAGGTACTCCACATTCTCTAAAGCTCGAAGACTGTGGCCTTTCCATCAGGTGCAAGTTAGTATCACATACTGGAAACTCATAAATACATACATACATACATACATGCATGCATGCATGCATACATAATAAAGCCAGTAGATAGATAGATAGATACATACATACATACATACTGAAGAGAGTATAAATCCGTAGGTAGATACAAAGATAATACATAATAAAGAGAGTATAAATCCGTTGATACATACATACATACATACATACATACATACATACATACACAGAATATAAATCCATAGATAGATAGATTGATATGAGTCAACTGAAATACATACATACATACATACATACATACATACAATATAAATCCATAGATAGATAGATAGATATGAGTCAACTGAAATACATACATACATACATACATACATACAATATAAATCCATAGATAGATAGATAGATATGAGTCGACTGAAATACATACATACATACATACATACATACATTCTTATCAAATTAGTTTCTCTAAAAGAAACACTTAACAAAACTTAAACTTGAAATTAAAAACTAAAATTAAAGAGTCAGTGATTTCTCTTAAGGAAACGACAAAGTGAACAGTCCGTTGATGAAGCAATTAAAATTAAGTGTAGAAATTTGTATAATTTTGTTTTATTTCGCAGAACGAAATACACGAGAAAAAAGGGAATTAAAGTCATAACGTGTGCGGATCACTGTTTTGCAAGATCACATGATTATTCCCGCTGGACTTGCCAGATAAAAGTGTCATTTTTTTTTCTCTCGTGAACGACTCCGAAATTGAAACGGTATATTCAAGACAAAGCCAAAAAAAAGGAGAATGACAGGAATGAAATAAGATGTTTGGGAGAAAAGGAAAAGAGAGAGAGAGAGAGAGAGAGAGAGAGAGAGAGAGAGAGAGAGAGAGAGAGAGCAAATAAGAAGGTAACAGAACAGAAATATTAAGAAAAGAGAAGACAGAGGATAATATAATAAATATGGGGTTATCTTCTAGAAGAATTGATGAGAAAAGGCTAACATAGATTGAAGAAGAAGAAGAGGAAGAAGAATGGATGGCGAATAAACTATTATATATTGAAAGAACAAAAGATTTCTTTTTTTTAACGGAGGGAATTTGATAAAGAAAATTACTGATGAGAATAAGCCTACATATATTTATTGAAAGATAAGAAATTTCACCACCACCACCACCACCACTACCACAAAGAAGAAGAAGAAGAAGAAGAAGAAGAAGAAGAAGAAGAAGAAGAAGAAGAAGAAGAAGAAGAAGAAGAAGAAGAAGAAGAAGAAGAAGAAGAAGAAGAAGATTCATAAAAAACTAAATAGGCACCACCTACAATATTTGGGTATTCGGAAAATAGTTATGTAACTAATCGCTATGAATTTTTGAATCAACCAGCTAAGGTTAAACGGTACAAAACTGAGTCTAGAATTATTCAAAGACTTGCACTCTACAAAAGAAACCAAAGAAAAGATAAGATCTTTAGAAGAGGAGATCCTTCTACATCCACCATAATTACCAGTTGAGCAACAACAGATTTTCATTTGTTTAGATGACTAGAACCTTTTATAGGAGGTAGAACATTCAAAAACAAAAAATAGTTGAAAACAGTCTTTCAAAATTTCGGAAAAAATCACAGATTTCTTTGAAAATTGGCTTTCCCATTTGGGTACAGTCGTTGAAAATGAAAGCGATTACATTTTTCATGATAATATTCGAGACCGCAGTACAGCCATTATGCCCCAGGAACTCCCTCCGAAAGTTTCTTTGAGACAGGATGATCAGCTATTGCTTAATTTCATCCCACTTCTTAAATTCTGTAAGCAGTTTTAGTAGCTTTGTGGTCCAGTTTAGAATAATGTCCCAAATTCATCAAAATCACAGTATATATATATATATATATATAAATTATCTTTTTTTGTTGTTGTCGATCCCAAAAGAGAAAAAAAGTAAATATTTCAGAGCGAATAGGTTCACTGAGAGATTTGTATTTTTTAAGAATTATTTATTTTGTTCTAATAATACGTATATGTTTCCAAGCTTGTTGCATAAGGCCATATCAATGGGGCACTCAATGAGAATAGAACTCACTCCTGTAGGTTATATATATATATATATATATATATATATATATATATATATCCGACATTTTAACATATAACCAAAAAGGTACAATTAAATAGTAGTGAAAATGTTACAAAATTAATTTTCTCCTTCGATTAATTTTGTGTATACACTTATTCTCTCTTTTGTTTTTGGGGGGTTTTTTGTTTTGTTTTTTTAACCTGCTTAAAAATTTAACTTCCCAGTGCGAAGAGGTTGGGCTAGGTTGTGTGATTCAATGAATAAAGTGAATTTTGTATAAGGACTTCACAAAAGGAAGCATTGTTTGCAGTTGCACCTTTTTCAAGGAAATCAACAACAATGGGTTATTTTATGTCTCAGTAGAGTGGTCGCCAATGGCCCGGAGATAGGGGTTCAATCCCGGGTCGATTCATACCAAAGACTCAAAAAATGGTACTTGATGCTGCCTTGCTTAACACTCCGTATTATAAAGTAAGACTCAAGGGTAAAGTGGAGCAATCCAAGGAAGGGAGTTGCGCCCTCCCCTACACCTCGGTGTAGTAGCTATCGAAAAGGGAGCCTTCGGGACACCCTCGACTAAAGCCGCCAACTTTACTTTACTTACTTATGTCTCAGAAGAACTTTTTATTTACTGAAGGGTCAATGTGTTTCCATTTCATGGACCATCCTTTCGACTCGAACTCATCGTGGCAAATTCTTATTTTGCCAACTTGTAAAGATTTTTTCTAAAGCAGATGTCCCCGTACACATCACACATTCTTCTATAAATTTCACATGGTTTGCACTTCTCCGCCATCAAAGATTTCATGACAGAACTCTGTTCAAGCACTCGGTTTGATTTAGCACCATTTTGAATAGTCTCATAAAAATTGTTGCGAAATTAAGATACGATAAACTAATTCCAAAAAATTCAGAGTTTATTGTGACGGGGAAATTGACTAAAATCCCTAAATGGGACTTTATTTTCGCACGTGTGAAGACGGGGCAGGTTGGCACTTGATCCCCTACCGAAATAAGTCCTGTTCAGAGTTCTTTTCTCAGGCAGATAAGAACTGGCATATTACGTGAGGGAATAATTTAGGGCCAGACTGGCCACCGCTGGCAAAGGGGTCCAAAATTTCACACTATCACACACCCACCAGGCCGCTAAACTTCTTCCCCTTAGATAATAGAAGAATACGGGCCTATATGTCTTAGTTGTAATAATATTAATATTGCTACAGTCGGCAACTCCGGTTTCCCGTGTGATACTTTAGGAATTAATAGGACAGTTCTAAGCAAGATAATGTAAGGCGAATAGAAGCTGAAAGGAAAGCATGGAATAATAACATAGACCACATGGTAAAATGAAAATACATAGGTTCTTTACTACGGTTATATATATATATACTTTCAAAATGTCAAAGATATATAATAGGATAGTCCCTGAATATAAATGTCTTTTCCTGGCTTTTATCCTTTTTCCAAATTGAGAGAGAGAGTGGTAACAAAATTTGGGTGTAAGGGAAAAATGTCCCAAAATTACTTATCTTATTTTTTCGACGGGGTTCCACTGGAGAATTTCTCTTCTTTCACGGGCTAATAGACTTTGTACTGTTTTTAATGCTGGCTTGAAGGATTTTGGAGTCCCTCGTGTCTCAGTCTTTTTGTCTTTAGCCCGGAGTAAAATGGCTATCGTCCGTCTGCCACCAGACTTGCTCAAAAACTACCTTTTTTTGTATTTACTTCCGTTGAGGGGAAGGGAACCCCACTTCCGTTTGGGGTCCCCCCACCAATCATTTGGCTTCATTTTCTCCTTCCCCTTCCGATGTCCGGCGACCCAAGGTCACTTAGGTGCGAACATCTGTGTGACCCACATTCTCTCATAACGGTCACTTTTTGACTGCTAGATAATGTTAGTTCAACGGGGGGGGAGTATCATTCCCACCTCCTCGTCTCCGTGAGCCATCACGTGACATTATGGAAAAAAATATCTTGATTTCTTCTAGAAATTTCCCCTTATTTAATGAATGGTCCTCCCATACATATATGTGTTTAATATGCTTGAATTCAGGGTTTTCCTTCTTGACCGGTTGCCAGGCCAAGGTTAAAGAGCTCAGTCTGCCCAACTATTTTACCTATGGTCGGAGAGAGAATAATTGGATTCATACCATTTCCAAGGGTATTAACGCTATGTGAAATACAAATAGCCTCATTTAGGATTTGAACTATTGTCGCTGTGTCCATTTCCTACGACAGCGTCCTTTACACCACGAACGCCTCCATGAATATCAAAAAAATCTTTTAGTAGTTTCTTCGTATCGATACTGCTATATGGATGCACTACTTGGACGCTAATTAAACGGCTGAAGAAGAAGCTAGACGGCAATTACACAAGAATGTTTAGAGCAATATTGAACAAGTCCTGGCGGCAACACCCCACAAGGAACCAACTATATGGCCACCTACCTCCCATCACAAAAACTATCCTAGTTAGACGAACCAGACACGCAGAACACTGCTGGAGAAGCAAGGACGAAATCATAAGTGACGTACTCTTATGGACCCCCGCATATAGCCAAGCAAAAGCAGGATGTCCAACTCGAACATACATACAGCAGCTATGTGAGGATACGGGATGTAACCCTGAAGACCTGCCAGAGGCGATGAATGATAAGGAGAAGTGGCTCGAGAGGGTCCGGGATATCCGTGTTAGCGGCACGACAATATGATGATGATGATGTTTCAGGTAAACTTTTGTTCTGGTCCAGTGTAATTGTAACCACAAAATAATTATATTATTTTATTCAGTCCAACGAACAAAATACAAACAATCGGTTCTTTTCCCGCATCTAACACCATTTTTTTTCTTTTTTTTTTTTCTCTCCGTCTTTTTTGGGTTTTTTTTAACCAATCTTCTCTACAATATATTTACCATTCCCTCGACTGTTCTATCTTTTTGTTTTTAGGGAACACATGAATATTCTCCGAGACATATTTCATTTAACGTCCTCTCCTCTCCTCTCATCTCCCTTATTATCTCCCCATCCTTCAAACGTAAAGGAGACAAATAATAATAAAACATCCCACCTTTAAAAAAAAAATAAAGAAAATGAATGAATAAAACTATATATAATAATAATAATAATTTACTTAGTCTTCATCTTACGCCCTATTCTCTTTTTTGCCGTCATTCTTGTAATTACCAATTTGTCTTGGACTTATTTTTCAGTGCACACACATCGAAAACCAATCGGGAATCACGTCTTTGAGTTCCTCAGTCTTTCTCAGAAAATATGAGTGTGTCATTTCACACTTAATTTTCTCTCTGTCTAAAAAAAGTACCTAAAAGAGACAACAAAATACATATCGTTAAAAGATGATAAAGAGAAAAGTATTTTAAAACAATAAGCAAATCACAATTATAACAACGCCAACAAATAAATGAAAATAAAAAAATAGTGAGATCAGAATATAAAAATTAGGAATTTTCTGTTTAACATTTGGTGTCAGCCTCGTTATCACTTCCTAAAGTCGATGATGTGCTGTTGGACGAGCTAAAGGTGAAAAATGATTTTCATTTCGACTTCAACTTCCCAGGGATTTTTTAATACTTTTCATTCACTATTCTTTCTCATTTATTTGCCCCTACGCTCTCCTTACTTTTCTTTTTTGTCTCCTCTCTCTCTCTCTCTCTCTCTCTCTCTCTCTCTCTCTCTCTCTCTCTCTCTCTCTCATCCCTTCTTTCATTTTTCATTTACCATCCTTTCCACCCCTCTGATTTCCCTATTCTAACATTTTTCTCCTGTTCTCTCTCTTTCTCTTCCTCCTATCTCTCTCTCTCTCTCTCCCCTTTAATCTTTATCTCTCGTTCCTTTTCTCTCTCCCTCCACCTCTATAGGTTTTTCCCTTCACTCTTTCTCTTCCTTGTCTTTTACAAAAATTCTCACGTCTACCTGATTCTCTCTCTCTCTCTCTCTCTCTCTCTCTCACTCTCCATCTTTTTCTCTTTTTTACCCATTTTCCCCTTCCCACACACATTTATTTGTCGTTATTTCTTCCCTTCTCTCTCACGTATTTATATTTCTCTCTTCCCTGTTTCTCCTTATTTGTATATTTCTACCCACAATGATAGTTCTGAATATGACACTAAACCATCTGATGGTGGGACTCCCGTCCTAATGTGGAGTACTCCGTCATGCCACTAATCCCAGGTCCGCTCAGACCCCTAGTGGTAGTACTTGTTAGGGTCCCACATACAGTTCAAATAGAACTGTTTAACCATTTAACTGTACACAAAACTGATGTTGAATTGTTCGTGTTAAATAGCAATACTTGAAACTATTTAACTGTAGGCAAACGAATGAGCTCTGGCTTGTTTAAAAAATGTTACTTACAAGATATTAGTTTACAAATCATATATATATATATATATATATATATAGAGAGAGAGAGAGAGAGAGAGAATTTGATATCAAATAACATATAAAGGTTTATATGTCATAAATGTCAATCAACCAACCAACCAAGAATTTTCTCCCACATTTTTCTTTTTTCTGTTCTTCGCCCTGTCTTGAATTGGACCTTTTCTCTCCAATTCCTTTCTAACTCGTTTCTCTTTTTCCACTCTCAATGAAATCTTATGTCATTTACTTTTCAAGAAGCATGGGCTAAATGTGAAAAATTTTGGTTAGCCGGACCAAAGAATTTAACATAAGAAATATTTAAGTTTTCAAGAATCCTGATGCTTTAACCCTTAGAACTTTGCCCTCCTCTCAACGTCTAAGGGTATCTCAAAGCGAGGTTCCTGGCTGAAAATGTAAAACGCTGCGAATTTGTTATATAATAGACTGTTAATTACATTCAATGTAGAAATAATAATAATATCCTCAACGAGAACAAAGCGAGATGGAAAAATGTAGTTATAGCCTGAATTGACTACAAAAAGGCATATGATATGATCCCGCAAATCTGGATAATAAACTACCTCCAAATGTACAAGATATCAGAAGACATGAACTTTATCGAGAAAACCATGAAAACCTGAAATTCCCAACAGGAGGGAAAAGTTTGACAGAACCGAAGATCCAAAGAGGTATATTCCAGGGAAATTCAGTATCACCATTAATAGAGGTAACTCTATTAATACAAATTTAATCAATCGCAAGAAAAGATCAATCACCTAATGCACATGGACAACATCAAACTGTTTGCAAAAAATGAAAAAGGATTGTAAGTTCTAATATCAGCAGTGAGAATATACAGTCAGGACGTAGGAATGGAATTTGGTATAGAAAAATGAGCCGTACTAGTAATGAAAAGCGGGAAACGACACACGACGGTTGGAATGGAACTACCAAATCTAGAAAAATTAGAACGCTTGGAAAAAAGGAAACCTACAATTACTTGAGAATATTAGAAGCTGATACCATCAAACAAGTGAAAAAAAATTTTAAAGAGTATCTCAGAAGCTATTCGAGACAAAACTATTTTGCAGAAACTTTATCAAAGGGATAAATGCCTGGGCAGTTTTCCTCGTAAGATATTCGGGACCATTCTTAAAGTTGACCAAAGAACTTAAACAAATGGATCAGAGAACAAGAAAACTAATAACCATGCATAAGGGATTACATCCAAGAGGTGACGTTAACAGACTATAAGTGTCTAAAAAAGGAGGAAGGGGACTTACCAGCATTGAAGACAACGTTGAAGCATCGATACAACGACTCAAAGACTACGTAGAAAAGCACCGAGTAAGACTGATTACAGCCACCAGAAACAATACTGACAACACGAGGACCAACAGAACAGAAAAAGACAGAAAACGAAAATAGGAAGAAAACAACTCTATGGACCTTTTTAAGCGACTAACAAGTGATAACTCACACGAAAAAACGTGAATGCGGCAAAGAAAAAGAAACTTTAAGAGAGAAACTGAATAGCAGCACAAAACGCCGTAAGGACCAATATTATCAAAGCAAAAATAGATAAGACGCAACAAAACAGCAAATGTAGGTTATATGACGAAAGTGACGAAACGATCAATCACATAATAATCGAATGCAGCAAATTTGCACATAAAGATCATAAGACTAGAAAAGGCTGGAACCTAGCATCTGTTCTAGAAAATGAGACGCACAAACCTTTCTGGAATTTTGAGATACAAACGGATCACCTAATCTCGGCTAGACAAGACCTTATAATAATCAACAAAAATAAGAGAACTTGCAAAACTGTGGACTTTGCTGCTCCGGCTGACCATAATTATGTTTAATATTGTTCGCGCGCAATTCAATGGTTTTAAGTATTACAGTTTAATACTAATAATTCCATTCATTATCTATCATTTGTTTGCATATAGTTTAAATAGTTTCAAGTATTGCAATCTAACATTAATTATTCTATTTGAAATCAATCATTTGTTTGCACACGGTTAAAATGGCTTCAATTATTACTATCTTAACGCAATTGACCTTCAGCAACTGCTTTCTAGTACTTTAAAATAAAATGAGTTTGGGTACTTGTTTGCCACAAGAGGATTTTGAAGAATACGACCGAGAAAATTGTTGGAAATCGATTTGAAGATTCCTTTTGACATGTCATGTAAATTGTGTGGGTAGCATGCTTGATGAAAGCCACACCGGAACAAAAAATAAACAGGAAATAGACTTGTTTCCTAAGGTAAACAGAACGCAAGTTTTTCCCGGTGGAAGTCTTATGTAAATTGCGTGAGTGGCATGCTAAAAGGAGGCGTGTTCACATGCAACGCGTAGGTAGCAGACTCGGAGTGTGATCACGAGAATTTGCGTGGGCGTCCGGAATATTATATAACCAGCTGGGATGTGCGGAGAAGACCGGGGAAGCTAGCTATTAGACGTAACATCGCTATGGGCTTTGGCCTAGCGCCAAACTGCCCAGGGTTAAGAAGCGTGTTGAAACTAAGATGATTCCATGAATTGAGGTGGCTTAGTACGAGACTCGCAAAAGTAGAGAAGCAAGGAAAAAATAAGATGATTCGATGCTATGAGATGACCCAGAACGAGACTCATGAAAGCAAAGAAGGGAGGAGAAACTAAGATGATTCAATGTCTTGAAGTGGCCTTGTACCATTCTCAGGAAAGTAGAGAATGAAGAAGAAAAAGCAGAAGATATTCCACCGCAGGTTCGTATCTCGGCTTCTGTGTGTGTGTGTGTGTGTGTGTGTGTGTGTGTGTGTGTGTGTGTGTGTGCAAGCTCGGCCATCTTCGACCTTCACTCACTTCCTACGTACATTTCGGGTAATAAAAGGAAAAGGAAAGAAGAAGCCTATATTTTTGGCATCAGCGTTGTTGTCTTTCTCTACTATGAAATAAAATCATATAGATGCTAGGGCTTGACATGACGACCTGATTGATCTGATCGGGTCTCTCTAGCCGCCTTTTAAGTCCAGTTAGAGCCAAAGTGAAATATTCCATTTCACTTGACCATTTCAGTAGTCAAGTCACGGACCTCTTAGCCACCAGGATCCAGTCTTGAAGCATTATAGGTCGCCATCCACGGCGGTTATTACCCCTCTGCAGAGATTCAGTCAGCGTATTCTACTGCCCCAGCGTACATGGTAGTGGGAGATCTGAGGAGACTTGATGTCGTTCAGACCCGAATGTAAGACCACCAGGTGACGCTGGTGTGAAAAATTCGTAAGTTGTGGATAATAACACCCGAAAGTATAAATAGAACACAGAATACATATATAATCACTAAGTTCCCTCGTGCTAGGTCTTGGTTAAAGACTCGGTGAAAGATTGTAAGAAACCGGAAGTAAAGCTGAAAATTAAATAATAAAATCTTTTTAATAGCAGCACAAAACAACGCCATAAGGACCAGTTATATTCAATAAAAATTGATAATAAGCAACAAATAGTATACACACGGACCAGACTCCTTCCTGGAGAATGAGACGCAAAAAGTTCTCTGGGATTTTGAGATGCAAAAAATCCCTAATCCCGACCAGAAGACCAGGAAATAGACCTGTTTCCTAAAGTAAACAAGACATCAGTATTAATTAAAAAGTAAAAAGAACTTATCATCAAGTGGATTTTATTGTTCCAGCAAATCACAGGGTGAAAATAAAAGAAAATGAAAAGATAAACAAATACTTGGACCTTGACAGAGAACTAAAAAACTATGGTATGTGCGGATGACGGTGATACCAAATGTATCTCTTGGAATTGATCTTAAAAGCTTTCATCGGCTAGAATACCCAGAAAAGTCCTGGATACTTGAGAAGACTTGCTGTCACACGGACTTCAGTGAAAGACTATCAGTTAAAACTGGTGGGAATAAATTGCAAGGAATATAATAATATACAAGAAACAAGAAAAAAAGAACATGGGATCTAGTGGATTTTGTCGTTCCAGCGGTTCAAAAAGTGAAATTAAAAAAAGCGAAATGATACACAAATACTTGAATTATGTCAGGGAATTTAAAAGAAACTGTGGAACATGAGGATGACGGTGATACTAATAGTAGTTGGTATACTTGGAACGGTTCCCAAAGTCTTGTAAAAAAGACTGGCGTCATTGGAAATCAGACGAAAAATAGATACCATCGAGACCACAGCATTGTAATGTTATACGAGAATATTTAGAAGAGTTCCGAAGACTTAAGGAAACTTGTCAGGCAGACTCCAGTGGAAGACCATCAGCTAGCGTTGGTGGGGAAAACCCTGAAGAAGTAAAATAATTATAATAAAATATATCGTTAATTATAGATGAATAAAAATGTAGAAATATATGTATTTCTAGGTAGTGACTTACTAGGTAGTGACATAAATACCGGCCAGTTTTAAAACTTAAAGATGTGAGCTTTTTCATAACTTGTGGTTGATTTGGTTTGGTTTTATGGCATATCAACCATTGCAGGTTGTAAATGCCAAATCCAATTCTATACGTATAAACGGTTCAATTTCAAACAGCTCAGTTTACTATAAGTATAGTTCTTTGTCTACTCACAATTAAATGTCAAAACAGTTCTATTTCAAACAATTCAGTTTAGCTCACAGTACACAGTTTCAATGACAGAAAACAGTTCTATTTTAAACAATTCAGTTTAGCATATAAAAACAGTTCCATTCCAAACATTTCAGTTTAGCATAAGTACACAGTTTAGTCCTATTTGACCCATAGATTGAACCCTATCAGGTGCTACCACTCCGAGTAATAATATTGAAGGGGTACTCCGTATTCCCCAAAACTCCAGTATTACTGGAGCCTCACCATCAGATTGTTTAGTGTCATATCCTGGACACTCGTTGGTGGGAAGTGGTCTAATCCCTCTGCAGAAAAGCAGCTGGTGTATTCTACACCCCCAGCCGACTGGCCAAGGTTTAGTTTGGTTTGGTTTTATGACATATCAACCTTTGAAGGTTATTTAATTCCAAATCCTCTTTATACATGTATATCAAATATATATGATTTGTATTCACATTTTGTAGAAAGCATTTTTAAACAAGGCTTAGCTCATTTTTTTTTTTGGCACACAGTTAAATGATTCCAAGTATTTCTATCTAACATGAACAATTCTGTTTACTATTAATCGTTTATTTGCACACATTTAAATGGCTTCAAGCGTTGCTATGTAGCAGTAACAATTTATCATCAGTCATTTGATTGCTCAAATTTAAATGGATATACATATAATTTGAAAGGGAATAGTTTGTTGGTAATTTTATTTTTACATGAGTTAGAACTACTTTATTTGCACACGTGTATTGCTATTGTTTCTACTCAGTTACATAGTTTCCATTATTACAAACTAACACTAAAATTCTATTCAACATTACTCATTCGTTTACGTACAGTTAAATTATTCCAATCTTTGCTATGTATCACAAACAATTAAACTAAACATCAGTCATTTGTTTACCCACAGTTGAACAATCAAGCAGTTCTGTTTCTAACAATTCAACTTAACATCAGTTATTTGTTTGCACACGGTTTAAATGTCAATCAGTTCTCTATGACCTGTAGATAGGGCCCTATCAGGTGCTACCACTCCGGGCCAGAGTGGATCAGGGAGCTATGTTAATGAAGAGGAGCTCTACATTCCCCAAAGCTTTAGGGTTGGAGACTCGCCATTCTATGGTTTAATGTCACATCCAGGACACTCGTTGATGGGTGAGGTTTTACCCCTCCGCAGAGATTCAGTCGGTGCATTCTAAAGCCCCAGCCAACTGGGCTGCATAACTAGTAGCTCAGAAATTTATCATTGAATCTTCTGAAATCGGTGTAGTTACTTTATATATGAATTCACGGTACAATTCAAAAATTCTTTCAGTTCTTTAACGCCCTTTAGAATTGAACACCAAATTCAAAATATGTGTTTACCCAAGCACTTCAGCAATTTAGTGTCATATCCAGGGCACCCTCTTTTATGAGAGGTGCTACCCTTGAGCGGGGATGCAGTCGGCATATTCTTGACTCCCACATAAAGGGCTCTATTTATTTACCGATGAGAAAAAGAATTTATGAATATTTCGAGTTAATGTACAACTGCTAAAGTCTTGTACCACATTGAACGTTGCCTGCGGGCCGTTGTTTGTAGATCCCCAGATTTTGTGAGTAGTAACTTTATTGAGTGTGGGTCATGGTTATCTTTCGATGGCTGTTTCATTCTCTTCTATAGAAGCCACTCTTATAGAAGAGCAGCAGTAGTTCCCCGATCGAACTAGCGATCCTGAGCGTAAAGTCGTCAAACTCACGTCCAGGACCCGTTTAGGTATTGAGTTTGGTCGTACATGGGATTATTCAAAATACCTTTACGTACATCATGCTGCTTCCCACCAAACACTATGACTGGGCCCTATTAAACAACAAAGATATAAGAGATAAATACGTATTAGAATTAAGAAACAGATTCGAAACACTACAAGAAAAGACGGAAACAAGTACACCAAACGACGAATATGAAAACTTCGTCAATGCACACCTCGAGGCAGGAGCAAAATACATTCCAACAAAACTTAAAACTAAATATAGAGTCCCATGGGAAACTTTAGCTGTGAGAGAAAAACGTGCACTAGTGAAAACAGCCTCCAAAAACTATCGAAAAAACCCAACAAACACAAATGCCTTAAAACTAAAAACGACACAATATCAATTAGCAGGCATATATATAAAGGAACAGACAGAATATATTCAAAATCAGATAGATAAGATCAGAGACTCGGTGGAAGATAGGCAATCTAGGATAGCATGGCAAATAATAAACGAAGTGAGCAGAAGAAAGAACACAGCCAAAGCAAAACTTAAAGCAGCAAACCAACAAGAAAGAATAAAACTGTGGAAACAGCACTTCGAAAACTTACTTGGAAACCCACCAAAAATAACGCATGAACCAATCACCAGAATAATTAGCAAACAATTAGACATTAAACTAGGACCGTTCACACATGAAGAACTCGACTCTGTTCTCAGAAAAATTAAAAATAGGAAAGCTGCAGGGCTGGACGAAATTCCACCGGAAGTATGGAAGACCAGACAATTCGACGACATTGCTCCGCCACTGCAACGCAGTATACAATCAAAATCCGATAGATAGATGGATGAAGGGATGCATACTCCCCTTCCCTAAAAAGGGGGACCTCGGATTAGCCAAAAACTACCGAGGCATAACACTTACATCCATAGCTGCCAAAATCTACAATGCCCTACTACGAAACCGAATAGAACCCAAAATCGACATCATACTTAGAAAAAACCAAAATGGCTTCCGAAGAAATAGATCCACGACCTCACAAATATTAACCATCCGCAGAATCCTTGAAGGTGTACGGGCAAAGAACCTACAAGCGACATTAATATTTCTTGACTTTACCAAGGCTTTCGACTCCATTCACAAAGGAAAGATGGAACAAATCCTACTAGCGTACGGCATACCTAAAGAAACCGTAGCGGCAATAACGATTCTCTATAGAAACACTAAAGTAAAAGTACGATCACCGGATGGAGACACAGAATACTTTGACATTGTAGCAGGAGTACTACAAGGGGACACGCTGGCCCCGTACCTCTTTATCATTTGTCTAGACTACGTACTTAGAACATCGATTGACAAAATCAAAGAGAATGGCTTCGAACTGACGAAGAAAAGAAGCAGAAGATACCCCGCAACAACAATTACCGACGCCGACTACGCCGATGACATAGCGATACTGGCAAATACACCTGACCAAGCCGAAACTCTTCTGCATAGTTTGGAACGAGCAGCAGCAAGCATAGGCCTATATGTTAATGCACACAAAACGGAATATATGTGCTATAACCAAACGGGGGACATCTCCACTCTAGAAGGAACCCCACTTAAACTAGTAGACAAATTCACGTACCTAGGAAGCAGCGTCGAATCAACCGAAAAGGACATCGAAACGAGGCTAACGAAAGCATGGACAGCTATCAATAGGCTATCGATTATATGGAAATCAGACCTAACCGATAAAATGAAACGCAGCTTCTTCCAGGCAGCGGTCACATCGATACTGCTATATGGATGCACTACATGGACGCTAACAAAACGGCTGGAGAAGAAACTAGATGGCAATTACACAAGAATGCTGCGTGCAATCCTGAACAAGTCCTGGCAGCAGCACCCCACAAGACACCAACTGTACGGCCACCTGCCCCCTATCACGAAAACTATTCAAGTTAGACGAACCAGACATGCAGGACACTGCTGGAGAAGCAGAGATGAACTCATAAGAGATGTACTCTTATGGATCCCCACACATGGCCGCGCAAAAGCAGGACGACCAGCTCGAACGTACATTCAGCAGCTATGTGAGGATACAGGCTGTTGTCCTGAAGACCTACCTAGGGCGATGAACGATAGGGAGGAGTGGCGAGAGAGGGTCAGGGATATCCGTGCTACCAGCGCGATATGATGATGATGATGAACTTTATTGAACGAAATAAAAAAAAATTCCTTCGATCACAAAAGAAGGATCTGATTTAACACACATTGTAGAATTGAGTGTGTGTGTGTGAAAGAGAGAGAAGGGGGAGAGAGAGAGAGTACGCAAATAAACAATAAATCCTGAACTTCTTAAGAGATTTATGTGTATGTGTGTGCACGTGATTGTGTGTCAGTTGGTGTGTATGTGCGTGTGTGTATGTCTAACTATTTTACTCACAATGTATATAATTATTGAGAGAGATACGTATCAGTATCTGTACTATCTTTTATTTATGCACCAGGTGGTGCATCCATACAGTAGTATTAACACAGTCACAGCTTGGAAGAAATCCTATTTTATTTTACCAGAAAAATCAGATTTTCATATGATCGATAACTTGTCAATAGCAGTTCACGCCTTCGCTAACTGTCATGTTGACATCACTTTCAGTAGATGAGGTATTGCAGCCGAGGTATGTGAACTTGTCTACTGATAGATAGATAGATAGATAGATAGATAGATAGATCATATGAAATATGTAGATAAATTAACAAAATGAAATATATAGGTAGATAAACAATACGAAATATAAGAACAAATAAAATAAAATATATATATTTACCTACCCCTCCGCTCGGGCAGGATATGACACAAGCTCAATTTTTAAGCGGAGTTTAACAGGTTTGAATTCAGAGTTTTCCTTCTCTTAGACTAGTTGCCTCACCGAGGTTGAAGAACCTAGTCTGTCCTACTATTTACCATAGCTGGAGGGAGAATAATTGGATTTATACCTTTCCCAAGGGTATTAGTGCTATGTGAAATGCAATCAGTATCGTCCAGAATTTGAACTCGTGTCGCCGTGTCTAATAAAATGAAATATATAGATAAATAAAGAATGAGATAGATAGATAGATAGATAGATAGATAGATAGATAACTGGCGAGCTTTCCCCCTCAAATACAAGGCCTTCGACAAATGTAATACTTCAACAACAAAAAAGGACTCTGAACTCCCATGTTTGGATCAACAAGATTAATAACAATATTCTTTTATTGAATAAAAGAAATAAATAAAATAAAAACAATTCAGGTAAAAGTCAGGAGCGAGAAAGTCTTTCTTCTAAATAGCGAAAGGTGAAAATACAATTTGTCAGCGGTAGATACGGTCTACTTTCCTTCAGACCTTTGGGATTTAATGACAGAGCCCGTATTCCAAATCTCAAGTTTATCATTTGGGGGATATTCCCGCTTCTTCTCTCCTCTATCTTATCAGGGCTATTATTTCCTCTCGTAATTTGTCTTTTATTCGCGTCAGTATGAATACCGCCAGATAAATTTGAGTATACTTTAATTGTATGTGTTGTATATTGACCTTCGACCCGGCCAAACATGTCATTCCAAAGTGATGCACCGGAAGAAAGTGACACATTCCAATGGCCAGTAATTGAAAGAAGTCGCGTAGGGGGATTTGGCAGACGAAATGGGACAAGGTAAAAGCCCAAGATACACTCATAGACTGATGCACCGGAAGAGAGTGACCTCTGAACTGCATGACAGGACGATCAAACATGCCACTGAGGACGATCAAACATGCCATTCCAAAGATTGGGTGGGCGATTGAGTGGGCGATTGAACTATTATATAACTCGGCGAAGACAGGAAGTCGGCGAGTTGGGACCCAGAGAAGTCGGAGATAAGGTGTGGTAGAGAAAGCCACCGCCCGGCGGAGGGGGCCCTCGGGGCCCCCGAGTGAGTTGGAGATCAGACGAGTTGGAGATCAGACGAGTTGGAGATTAGTGAGTTGGAGATCAGGCGAGTTGGAGATCAGACGAGTTGGAGATAAGATGTGGTAGGGAAAGCCACCAACCAGCTGAAGAGGCCCTCGGGACCCCCGATGGAGTTTGGGGACCAGACCAGTTGGTGATAAGATGTGGTAGCGAAAGCCAGCAGAAAGCTGAGCCCCCGGGCCTTCGGTTGAGCATCAGAAGAACGAGAAAAACACAACGCTGATGGCCATGAGAGTGGAGGTCAATATATTGCAGTTCTGTTCGGTCTCCAACTCCCTCTCATAGTAAGACCTTGAGTAACCCTTTTCAAACCTTACAATAAAGTGAGAGGTATATTTTTTAGAGAAGTCTTCCCTCGTCTTTATTATCGTGTCGTTATGATTCTTTCAGCATGAATCTGCATATGAGTATATAACATATGTTCACTTACTTGGGATTCTGTGAGTTTATTTTCTTTTTTCCTCTCGTTATTGGGTTTCCATAACACGTTGGTAGAAGTTCACACGTCTTATTTCAGATAAGACCAAGATTCATTATTGTCTTTTTCCTCGTGGACAAGTCTGCTCTTTGGGTATTCGTTTAACGAGGCTCACCATACCTCGGAATGCTAGTTCATTCAAAGGAGAAGCTTTTTCTTTTCTCTCAGTGTTCTCTGCGAGGCATGACTTTGGAATTTTGGATTTCTTCCGTATCCCAAATTATGTTTTCACTTTTCAACGAACAAAAGGCAACCGCTTATATGTCTTCACCCTTCGACGAATAAACGGCAACTGCATAGTTTCCGTAGTTTGAAAAATTGCCACGTGTTGGCTTTTTGGCGGTTTATCCCTCAGTACCAATCATGTTCGCAGGTCTACCTCTCTCCGCTGACACATACATGGTTAATAGAGAGGGGTTTTCTTATGTCTCTGTCAGTTTGTACTAGTAGGGAGGTTTGAAGAGAAACGGTCCTTCTACTTCCACTATTCTGCTTACTACTATAGTCTACTGACGGCCAACGAGTCGCGCCTCCTTTCCCCATAACCCGGTGAATGTATGAGGGTGTCATATTTCCTCGTCACAATATATATATATATATATATAATGTAGTTTGCTACATTCATAAATGAGGAGTGCTCAATATCGATGATAATGCATACGTAGATTAACGTTTGAATAGCGTAGAAGCTTGGTGACCGTTGTAGTCTAATGATCGCATTGACGAGTAACTGAATTTTGAGTTTTTATCTAAGCTTTTCTAACACACACATACACACACACACGACAAATATATATATATATATATATATATATATATATATATATATATATATATATATATATATGTCAATGTGTTTCTAGGATATCTACATATATGAAGATCTTACTACGGAGAAAAATAAGCCATCTCTGTCAAAATAATTTTTTTAATTTGGAGAATTCCGTTTCTTGTGGGAAATGACATATCAGTTTCACGTAGGTTGTTAAACATATACATCGATTGAGCCGTTCATTATATTTGATAATTGTTGATATTAATACAGAGCACCTAAGGACACGAGACACAGGCGATCGAGTTAGGGAAAAAACGCTGAAGAAGAGCAAGAAGAAAAAGGGGAAAAATAGAGAAAGTTGAGAGAGATTGGGGATACAAACAGAAATATAGACAGATAACCATATAGACAGACTGGTATATATATATAATTATATATAATTTTTTATACACACACACACACAGACATATATATATATATATATATATATATATATATATATGTGTATATATATATAAATATATATATATTGAGAGATCGATAGACAGATAAATGGATAAAAAACAAACTGAGATAGATAGATAGATAGATAGATAGATAGATAGATGTGAATAAGTAGATAGATAGATATAAACAAATAGTTTGATAGGTAGATACAAAGAAAGAAAGAAAGAAAGAAAGAAAGAAAGAAAGAAACATACATACATACATACATTTGATAGATAAATAGATAGATAAATATGAACAAGATAGATAGATAGATAGATAGATAGATAGATAGATAGATAGATAGATAGATCCACCTTCGCACATGATCGCGTGTGTGGCCACATCCCTATGAACAGATGTGAAGGCGACATATGCACGCAGGAGCAGGCACATATGCAATGAATAAAAAAAAACCCTTCTTAAAGAAAATTAAAACAAAAGGCAAAATCCACCCCCCACCCCGAAAAGCAGACACTTTTAAAAGCCATAAAAATGAATGCCACATATATACACTTCATGAATACAAACTCTTAAAGAAAAAAAAAGAATAAAAATTACAATTCCGTATTTCTTAAACTGCTGTAGAATGGCACGTTTGGTGGGTTTAAACTTATATATATATATATATATATATATATATACATATATATATATATATATATATATATATATATATATATATATATATATATATATCTGTTAATAAACTGTTACTATGCAAAAAAAAATACCCCTCCCCCAAGCAGAACAAAACAAAAACGACCAGTGTCAAAGTAATTATTATATCGCCGTTTTTTTATGTTGTGTTTTGATGTTTTAATCATTCTTTTCTCTCACTTTCGCGTTTTTTTTTGTTTTTTGTTTTGTTTTTTTTTTGGGGGGGGGGGGTGTTTTAGGTTTTATTTACATATTTCGTTCTTATATGCTATGTTTTTTGTTTTCGTTTTTTACTGTCTCCCAGTTTAATGATTTGTCACCTGCGTTGGCTGTCGTGTTCAGCTTCTTTCGACCTGGGACATGTATCTCTGGTCTGAAGCTGTGAATTGGATTTAAACTAGGTTGCACGTTTTGCTCTGTTGGGGCGTGAACCCTGTATCCCTAAGTAATCTCTGTCAAGACTGACGGACAAGCTAAAAAAATATACAAACGAAAGAAGGTATATTTGTTCTATCTATCCACACACACACACACACACACACACACACACATATATATATATATATATATCATGATGTTTATCTATATATTTCATATTGTTTATCTAATTATTTCATATTGTTTATCTATATAATTCCTGTTATCTATCTATCTATCTATCTATCTTGCCCGTTCTATCTATCATCGCCATCGCTCCCAGATCCACTCTTGCTCAGAGTGGTGGCACCTGATAGGGACCTATCTATAAATAGAACTAAACAGTGGACTTATGCTAACTGAATTGTTTCAAATGGAACTGTTTTTGTATGCTAAACTGAATTGTTTGAAATAGAACTGTTTTGAAATTTAAACTGCGTACTTACTCTGAACTGAATTGTTTGAAATAGAACTGTTTTCACATTTAACTGAAAACAAAAAACTATGCTTATACTTAACTGAATTGTTTGAAATAGAACTGTTTATATGTATAAAAATGGATTTGGCATTTATAACTTACAATAGTTGATGTGCCATTAAACCAAACTAAACCTAACTCCTCAGTAAGGAGAATATGGTTTGTTTTTATTTATTGCTTTTTATTAGTCTTTTAGGGAGGGGTCCTGTCATTTTTTTTTTTTTGTTTTGTTTTGCTTTGTTGTTTATGTTTTTAGTTTTTTGTTCTTTGCGTTGTGTCATACCAAGAACAGCTTTTTTGTTGTTCTTGTTGTAGCTCTTTTTGTAGTTTTGTTTTGGCTTTGTGTTTTTGTTTGTTTTGTCTTTTGTTTTGTTTTTTGTCATTTTTTCTGTTCTTTCTTTTTTTTTGTTTGTTTTTTTCTTTTAACTGTGCCATTGATTTGAAATATGTTTATGATTAACATCATTTTATATGATATAGTTTAATATTATTATTGTAATGAAATATAGTTCATGGTTCATTATTGATAATATGAAATATAACAGATAATGATTGAAGAAGAAAACTATTTAAATCTAATTTGATATATTTAGCTAAAGGTATTTTTATGAATCCAGAATATTCAGTTATTAAAGAAAAAATGTTTTGCAACTTATCTGGTATTAGTTTATTTACTGCTAAAAAATTATATATATATATATATATATATATGTGTGTGTGTGTGTGTGTGTGTGTGTGTGTGTGTGTGTGTGTGTGTGTATTAGAAAAGAAAACTCAGGATTCAAACCTGTTAAATCTCGCTTAAAAAATTGACCTTGTTTCGCATTCTGTTTATAATGATCATATGTATTCTTTCACATATGTATTTCTATGAGTAAAAGAAAGAAAGAAAGAAAGAAAGAAAGAAAGAAAGAAAGAAAAAGCTGATAACAAATGAATTAAAAGAAAGGTATAAATCCAACTATTCTCCCTCCAGCTATGAGTAAATAGGACAGATTGAGACGTTTTACTTTAGTATGGCAATCTGTCTAATAGAAGAAAAACCCTCAATTCAAACCTGTTAAACTCGTCTTGAAAATTGACCTTGTGTCACTTTCTGCAAAATACGAATTTGTTGGTAAATATATCAATCTAATTTTCTATAAAGTAATTTTTTTCTCTTATTCTGTCAGATTTCTTTCCAAACCTTACCTCTCTATATATATTGTATCAGTTAGATTTAATCATTATATATACATATATATAGTTGTCCCAAATTCTTTGCATTGACATTTATTACAAAGGAAAACAAAAATTATGAAAAAAATCAGACTTATTTCTGCTTTAATGGCTAAATTGTCTCATGTTTAGTATTTGGTCCAATATCCTCTTGAATAACGTTTTTCATTCGTGTTGGCATTGATGCTGCTTGTTGGGTAAAATATTACCAATTTATATCAGCTCAAGTATTCTTCGGTGCTGCATTTTTAACGTTTCCTTTTTTTGTGCCTTTTTTTTTCAGTCGCTTCTAAGCATTTTCAATTGGTTAAAAGACAGTGGAGTTACCTGGTCAAACACTGATGTATTGTTGTCAGCAAAGGACTTTTGTGCGATTTTATTTTTGTGCGAATGCATTTGTCACATCGTAAGCCCAAACTGCTGCAAAACCATCAAATAAATATTCCCTTTCATTGTAGAATTTTTGGAGTAGAATGTACAATTACCATATACAAAAATTACCACCGAATGTGCATCACTTCATTATTCTTGGTGAGTCCCTGTGGTGTAGTAACTAAAGTGCTGGACTGCAACCTCGAACTGAGCGAGTTCGAACTCCAGTCGCAATGTACCTTAGAGTAAGGGCAGTTAAGATGTGGTTCTGCTCTTCTCAAAGCTCCAATACTGGAAGTTTTATCACTTGATTCAATTTAGTGTGTAATGTCATGAATTGCATTTTACAGAGAAGACTGTAAAAAAGCTCGACAAGCATAATGCTTTGGTTTGGTTTGGTTCCTTTGTTCAATGGTATATCAACTTTCGTAGGTTATTTAATGGCAAAACTAACTGGAGTGATAATATTCTGTTCATAGCCGAGGTGATAAAGGGGTCCACACCTTTCTTTAAGGATATTCGTCCGAATGTGAACGTAATAGTATGACTGGATTTCGAACTCACTCACTTCGAGGCCGCTGTCAAGCATTTCGGTCATTACGCCGTGGGGACTATCCCATTTCAATATTTATGATTTTATATTCAAATGTGTGTAAGGGATATATGTATCTTTGCCATGACGATTCTGTCATCAGAAGATACTCCTTCAAAAGAGGGATATGGTCAAAGTATAGAGCGCTATTTATCCATTTCTTGTTTATGAGTATATAATCTAGCTGTGCTTTAACGTTATTTGGGTTGGTGAGTGGCCATATTTTTCCCTCTTATTTTTGGAATTTAGTGTTTAGGCATGAAAGACTGTTCTCCAATGAAAGATTTATGAGATATTTGCCATTTCTATTTGTCTGGTTATATAAGCCAAATTTATTATTTTCATCTTTGCCTATTTGTGCATTCATATCTCCATTGATGATTAGTATGTTATGTTTGGGAATGTAGCAAGCAAGGGAAGATAACTCGTCATCAAAAGTGGTGATATCAGTTTCCTCTCTGGTATTGTTGGGAAGGTAACAAGAGACAATCGTTATGGAAGGGTCGCCATTATATATAGCACACATAATTCTCGATTGGGTTTTCTCTATGTTACCAAGTGATTTTAAGGCACGAGGACCAAGAAGCATTCCTATATCTCCTATGGTAGCATTGGGAGAGTTCCTCCATACAGACGCCGAGACAGATGTTCACTCATTACCCGTATTGTTGTATTTCAAATCTAGTTCACTATGGTAATATCTATGTTCTTGCACGTATATAATGTCTATATTGTGCTCAGCTGTAGATGCTGTAAGCTCGGGTCCCTGGTTTATTGTGTTTAAAGACCTGACGTTAAAAGTTGCTATATTAACAATATTTTTGCATCTAAGTAAGTTGGGCCAGAGATCCAACCTCAGCAGAACGCGCCCCATGTTTAAGGGCGATGCAGTTTGGGTGTTCGATCTGAATTTAAGTCATGGTAGTCTTTCAATGGCTTTTTTATTTTCTCATCAATAGACACCTCCCTAAATATGAATAGCAGTATTTTCCTTACTGAACTATTTGATCCTGACCTTTGACCAGTGAGATTCTTCTGCCCAGCATCTGGTGATCTCGCCGTTAAGTCAACTTTAGATTCATTCTCGCTTCACATCCACCATGCTGCATCCCATTGTTTCAACTGTTATATGCTTGTGTGGCTCGCAAAATACTCTCCTCCCTCAAAGGTTTATCATTTGAAAAGCTGAGGCAGGATATATGAGTGGTTATGGAAGGGTAAAAAAATCTAAAAGAAACACCCTTGTTTTCCGTAAGTTAAACCTGTCCAAATATCCCATCATAGCTGGATCTGTTATATGTATCTTATTCAATCACAGACAAAATTATACTGGGGAAAGTATTTCGGAGTTTTGTGATGCGAATGAAATATTTTTTTATTTTATGGAACTTATATATTTTTATATGGAATTTCTTTTATTTCTAAATACTTTCAGATTTTAGGATGTCTTTATTCCCTTTCTTCAAAAGGAGACTCATGACAGGAAATAATAAACCTACCACATACCTGCAAATTTCAAATCGCATTATAAATCAGCATAACTCTTTTTTTTTTTTTTTTCATTCTAATTTTAGCTATTTTAGCTACAACTCAACATCTCATAAATTTCTGTAAACTAAAACTTTTCCAGTTTCCACTTAGTGCGTTACTAATTATCGAATTTCCAGGTTTTTAAAGACCTAAATTTACTTCGATAATAAAGCAAAGATTTTTTTTCAAATATGAGCACACAAAACTCGATAAAATCTGCGAATATGAATTTTGAAAGATTTAGGCTCTTTTTAAAGACTAAATTTTTCTTCGATAGTACGGTAAAGTTTTGTTTTTTTAACAGATATATAGATATAACAGTCGAAGAAAAATAATGTGAAATAAAATAGAATAAATGAATAAATAAATAAATAAATGAAATAAAATCTTTGAACATAAATTTAGAAATTTCTTGTTCTTTTTACCCGAGGTTATTCCGGATTTTTACTCAGCTATTAACGCCTCAAACTGCAATACTCTTTTTTAATGAGCCGTCGATAACTTAAACAATGGGTTTCTTCATTTATCCATTTCTAACTATGCTGTTAAACCATTTTAATAAAAGAAAAATTCCAATCACGTGACCCGGAAGATGGGGGAATACACAGAGACGTTTGGCATCAGATTCTTACCCATGCCCTTTCATCTTTCCTTTTTTCTTTTTCTTCTTCACACATGTTCACTTGGTGGGTTACTAATTATAAAATTTCCAGATTTTAAAAGACTAAATTTTTTTTTCGAAAATAAGGCAAAGATTTTTTTGCACAAATATATGCACCCAAAACTTGAAAAAATCTACGAACATCAATTTAGAAAGTTTTGGGCTCTTTCTAAAAACTGATTTTACTTTAGCAGAAATAAGAAATAAACAGTCAAAACCACACGTTACGGCTTATCCTCACTTATCAATGGAGATATTAGCAATAAATATACGGTAACTGTAAGAAACAAATTCAAAATTCTTCTGGAGATATCTGAAAGTGACAGTCCAGCCGTCCTCGCCAAACACGGGTGTAATTCCATTTCCAATCAGTTGATTGTTCCGCTGATCGGATATCTCTTCAGATGACACGATCGATTCGTTATCTGCCCATGTTGTGTTTTTTAGATTCAAACAAAAGATCAATCGGTAGTCGGAGTCGCTGGTCAGCGAGTAAACGAATGAGACTGCACAATTAAGAAAGTAAAAAAAAAAGAATAAAATGAACGCCAAGAAATAGAGAATAAAATCCGGTTGGCAAAATAACAAGATTTAGTATGAAAAAGAAAGTCTTTCAAAATTCATACATTCACCAATCCAGGAGATGGCAAGTTTTAGCCCGAGACCAGTTCATAAATTAACAGTCCGTCAGTCCCTCGTATAAGTTTTAGGCTTTTCTACTCTCGCTGGCGCAAGGCAATCTTAAATGGCGGTTATGTTTGCTTTCTTCAATCCCTGGTACTACTTCATAAGTGCTTATTACGTTAAGTGCCTTTACTTTGTCACAGCTTGTATTATAGTCGGCTTTCTTCGCTTTCTATAATCAGAGTAGTCTGGTACTTAGTAAAATACATAGAATCTAGTCGTCGTCATTTTTTATTCGGGTTTTTATGTCTCTCTGCAATTTTCGTGTTCACTTAATTCACTTCGCGTTTTATATACCTAGGACAGTCTGGTAAAAGGCTCCCTAGAGGTATCATATTATCTCGATTATTCTTCGATTTTTTATCTCCATGAGTCTGGCACAAGAGCATCTCTCGTCCGCTTCAAGCTGGTCACTTAAGTATAATATAATCACGATTTCTGTTTACTTCTTTATCTCCACGGGTCTGGCACAAGAGCATCTCTCAAATTCTGTTGCATTATCTCGGGCTTCACTTCACGTCCAACAACATGTAATATGTTTTGTTTTTTTTTCTGCATACCTTAGCGCTGTTTCTGTTACAGTTTATAATGCCCTGCTTCTCAGTCTTACCCGACTCGATATCGAGAAAATTCTAAGAAAAAATCAGAACCTCACAGATTCTAACCAACCGTCAAATCATCGAAGGAGTTCGAACACAGAATTTAGAGGCAACATTACTGTTTGTTGATTTCTCAAAAACATTCGATTCTATACATAAAGAAAAGATTGAACAAATACTTCTTGCATATGGTCTCTCCAAAGACACTGTTAACCGCTACAATGATGCTTTACAAAAACACGAAAACAATGGTTTACTCATCTGCTGGCGATACCGACTTCTTCGACAATGTCGCTAGAGTCTTCCAAGGAGATACATTAGCACTATATTTGTTTATACTCTGCCTACATCCTCTAAACGTCAATAGATTTAATAAAAGAAAATGACTTCACATTTAAAAAGGCAAAATCAAACGATTTCTCACAGAAAGTATGATAGATTCAGACTACGCAGACGATCTAGCACTTCTCGGAAAAACAGCAGCTCAAGCGAACTCCCTACTACATAGCCAGGAGCAAGCATCAGAAGGCATTGACCTCTAGGAGAATTCAAATAAAACCAGAGAGCAGGTGTTTTAAATAAGAAAGAGCCATATTCACTCTAAGTGGCAAGCTTTTAGAAGATAAGTTCACATACCTCAGCAGCAGAATCTCATCAACTGAAAGTGATATTAATATACGCCAAGCGAAGGCGTAGAATGTTAATGACAGGTTATCGATTATATAGAATCCTGAACTATCCGATAAAATAAAACGGGGTTTCTTCCAAGCTGTGACGGTATCCATAGTACTATATGGATGCACCACAAAAATTATAAAATTAATCGAATAAAAGAATGCTGTCTTGAACAAATCCTGGAAGCAACGCCCTAGAAAACAGCAGCTTACGGCCATCTGCCTCCCATCTCACAAACCATCCAAAAAAGACAAACAAGACATCCTGAGTATTGCTGGAAAAGCAAGAACGAACTCATAAACGCTGTTCCCTCTTGAACTCCTGCACATGGAATTGCCAATGTTGTCCGACCAACAAAAACTTACATACATCAGCTCTGTACGGACACAAGATGCAACCTAAAAGACCTGCCTGGAACGACGGATGATAGGGATGTGTGACGATAGAAAGTCAGGGAACTCCGTGCAACCAGCATAACTTTAAATATATATATAATCTGAAGAGGAAATCAAAGGAGTAGGAGTATTCAATTTGAGTGCTCTATGTCAACGGGATTAAGAATACATCAACACTCAACGGGAAGAGCTAAAAAAATCTTTTTATATAAAAGCAAAAAAAATTACTTCTTTGATGTCATTATAAATTTATTTCTGGTTGTTAAAATTTTGACTATACATCTGATGATGGTTTGAAGAACCAGAAATAAATTTATAATGACACAAAGTGAATTCTTTCTTTTTACATTTATATAAAAAGATATATATATATATATATAATCACACATACACACACTCCCATAAATGTAATTATAAACTCACAATATCTTTCACTTCTAAGATGTATCTAAGTTTGTGCGTATGTTTTTCGTGTATGCCTTTTTGTTTGCATGTGCATTACTTTGCATGTGTAACTATAACTGATAGAAGCATAAACAACCCTCGAGGGGCTACCAAAAAAAAAATCGAATGTAATAAGAAGTTTTGCAGTTAAACTGTACCCTTTAATAGGCAATGAGCAAAAAAAAGAGAACTACCTTCAGCTTATATATATATATATATATATATATATATATATATATATATATAAATATATATTGGGTAATGAATAAATCATTTGAAAAACGTTTTTCTTGAATCAAAAATGTGCTCAGATACTGGCCAGTAGAACATGATAAAGTCTAAAAGAAACAGTAATTTCACCCCCTCATGTCAGCGTCGTTACTAAAAGTTTCTGTCATATTTATACACACACACACACACACACACACATATATATATATATATATATATATATTAGAAGAGCGTTGGTTGTCACTAAATCACTTTGTGGTTATGTGTCGAACCAAGTGCAATATATATATATATATATATATATACGTGTGTGTGTGATGGACTTTCCCATTGATCTCGATCCATAAGAGCCCAACAGTTCAGTTAAAGATATGAACTGTTAAACTGCCTACACAGGTAATTTGTTTATAGTGGTGATTTTTTTCTTAGAACCATCAACTCTTTATGGATGAGCTGATAGCAGAAGAACGGTGCACCAACGTGCTGCAGATTCTCTCGAACAACACTTCTCAGCTCTTGAATTCAGGGTTTTTCCTTTTCCTAAACCGGTGGCTAAAGAGCCCTGTCAGCAATACTATTTATTCATGAGAAAGATAGAATTGAGGGGTTCATACGTTTCCCAATGCACTGCTGCGAAGTAAAATGCAAATATGGGACTCTACGAAAGTAAAGCTCTTATTCATCAGCAGTAAAAAGCAAAGGTTTTGTTTGGTTTTGTTGAATGATGTTTTATGGTATATCAACCCTTCAGGATTATTCAAAGTCAAATCCTGTTTATATATATATATATATATATATATATATCATCATTATGACGTGACACTAGCACGGATTTCCCAGACCCTCTCTCACCATTCGTCTATATCGTCCATCGCTCCCGTTAGGTTTTCCAGCCTACATCCTGAATCCGTACAGAGCTGTTGTAGAGAAGTTCAAACTGGTTGCTCAATCCTTGCTCGTCCGTGTGAAAGGATCCATAGGAGTACATCGCTTATGAGTTCGTCCTTACTTCTCCAGCTGTGTCCCACGTGTCTTGTTTGTCTAATTTGGATGATTTTCGAGATGGATGATAGGTGGACGTACAGCTGCTATTTTGTGGGATCTTGCCTCCAGAATTTGTTCAATATAGCTTGTATCGATCTTGTGCAATTGCCGTCAAGCTTTTTCTATATACACTTAATCAGCGTCCATGTGGTGCATCCATATAGTAGTATTGACTCGACTGCTTCTAGGAAAAAATTGTGTTATATTTTATCGGATTAGTCTGACTTCCATATGACCGATAGCCTATCAATAGCTGCCCACGCCTTCGATAGTCGCTTATGATTTCATTTTCGTCGATGAGACGCAACTATAGATATAAGTGAACTTGTCCATTAGTTTCAGAGAACCACCCTTTAATGTGGAGATGTCACCACTTTGATTAAAGCACATGAACTCTGTTTTGTCTGCGTTCACATGGAGGCCTATGCTGCCCGTACCAGACTATGCAGCATGGATTCGGCCTGGATGGATGTATCACTAGAAGCGCTATGTCATCAGCGTAGTCCGTGTCCGAAAAAGTTGGTGCAGGGTATCGTCTGCTTCTTGCCTTTGCCAGAGTAAAGCCATTTTTTTTTTCATTAAATCTATCGACGTTTGAAGAACGTAGTCGAGGAAGATAATAAACAGGTATGAGGCTAATATATATACGAGGTGCCTTTAATAAGTTTCCAGACTTTTTTTCGTATGGGCACTTTTATTGATAGTACACACATGGAACTTTAGTCCCCTTCGAAGTAATCTCCTCCAGCTGCAATGCACTTGTTCTACCGTTCCAACAACTTCTGGAAGGCCCCGTTGAAGTCCTCTTGTGTGAGCGTCTCAATGACCTTCGTCACAGCCTCTTTCATCTCTTCAATTGTCTCATAACGACAGCCTCTGAGCTTAGGGAATAAGCAAAAGTCACAGGGAACAAGGTCTGGACTATAGGGAGGCTGAGGAACTGTCTTGATGCCCATCTTGGTCAAATAGTCTGTGACAAGGATGGAGTTGTGGTCTGGTGCATTGTCCTGGTGGAAATGCCACTGACCCGATTTGAAGAATGCTGGCCTCTTCCGACGGAATCTCTTCCAGAACTCCCTTAACTCCCAACATAGTATTCCTTGTTGGCTGTCTGTCCAGTAGGAACCCAGTACATGTGGATCATGCCAGTACTGTCAAAAAAATGGATCATCAAATGTTTGTGGGTGGATTTGCTCTGTCTGGCCTTCTTGGGTCTGGTAGAGCCAGCATGCTTCCACTGGGAACTCTGTCTCTTGGTCTCTGGGTCATAGCAGTAGATCCAGCTTTCATCGCAGGTCACCAGAGCATCAAAAACTGTGAGGTCTGAATTGATCAGCTCGACCATCTCACTGTTGTCATGACAACGTCTTTCTTTCTGATATTCTCTAAGCACCTTTGGGACAAACTTCGCGCAAAATCTTCCGCATCTTCAGTTCCTCGCGAATAATTGTGTGTACAGTTCCCACACTGACATCAAACTGTGCACTTATTGTCTCTATAGACACACGACGATCCTTATCCATGAAATTCTTTATTCTCCAGTGTTTTGACTTCCTTCCTCCTCCCACACCTCTCATCACCCCTCACAGAATACCTGCCTTCCTTGAATCTCTTAAAAACTGATGTTCGATTCATGCAAGATGGTCGAAAAGCAGTCTGAAGCATTCCATACGTTTCTGTGGCATTTTTTCCAAGTTTAGAACAGAATCTTATCGCATATCATTCTTCTAAATTGTCCTCACGTCCAGATTGCATTTTTGAAATTTACCAGCTATGACAATCAGGTTTTAGTTGGGTGTATTCCAATTGCTGTTGTCGCTGTTCATTTGAAGCTGAAATCATAAAAATTGGTCAGTCGTCTTATAAGATGTATAGCAATAACATAGTGAATTCTCAAGAGTCTACGACAATTTTAAATGCTTGTACAAAAAAGTCTGGAAACTTATTTAATGTCCCTTGTATGATTTGTAAATGAAAATTTTATAGGTACCATTATTTTCAAACGAGTGAGAGCTCATTTATTTGCACACAGTATAATGGTTTCAAGTATTGCAAGCACCAATAATTCAATTTAGAATTATTCCTTTGTTTGCACGCAGCGAAATGGTTTCAAGTATTGCTATGTAATACTGATAATTCTAATTAATCATTTGTTTGCTCACGGTTTAAATGATCTCAAATATTGCTATCTCAGTAAAAAAAATGACCCTCAACCACCGCATTCTATCACCATTAAGATTTAATAGGTGTGAGTACTTGTTTGCCACAAGAGTAGTTTGAATACAGTCAGGACAATTATATAAGTGCTAGGGCTTGATATGACCAGCTGATTGATCAGATCAGGCCTCCCTCACCGCTTGTTTAGTCCAGTAAGGGTCAAAATGGTGTGTTGCAGGTTACTAGACCACTTCGGTTGCAGGGTCAAGGACTGCTCAGCTAAGAGGTTTGGTTTGGTTTGGTTCGGTTTTATGGCACGTCAACCATTGAAGGTTATTAATTCCAAATCCATTTTATACATATGAACAGTTCTATTTTTAAAAATTCAGTTTAGTGTAAGTATATTTTTTTGTTTACACACAGTTCAATGTTAAAACAGTTCTATTTCAAAAAATTCAGTTTACCATACAAAAAAAGTTCCATTTCAAGTAATTCGGTTTAGCCTAAGTACAGTTTCAATATCAAAAACAGTTCATTTTCGAACAATTCCGTTTAGCATACAAAAACACTTCCATTTCAAGTAATTCAGTTTAGCATAAGTGCGAAGTTTAAATGTTAAAACAGTCCTATTTGAAGCAATTCAGTTTAGCATAAGAACACAGTTTATTTCTATTTGACCCAAAGATAGGACTCTATCAAGTGCTACCTCTCTGGGCAAGAGTGGACCTGGGAGCAATGGCAATGAAGGTTTACTCCGCATTCCCCAAACCTCCAGCATTACTGGAATCTCACCACCAGATCGTTTAGTGTCATATGCAGGGCACTCGTTCGGGGGTCTGAAGTGAAGCAGTCAGTGTATTCTACAGCCCCAGCTGACTAGGCAATCCACTCGGAGGATTCCGTCTTTATGAGTCACTACTTACGGCCATATTTGAGGGGGTCTTCTTCTTCTGCAGAGGTGCAGTTGGCGTATATTACAGCCCCAGACAACATGGCGGAAAAAAAGCATGGCCAATGGTGATAGGTACATTGGAAAATAGTGTTTTGTGACTGAAAATGGGCTTCAATCAAACAGTATTATTGTACTCTTTGTATTTGTTTAAGTTTCCTTTCGAAATTAGCAGGAGGCATTACTTTCGGAGCGACCCACATATGAAGCGGAATATGTACACATAACTGTATGCGTTAATATTGCAAACGAAAGGAAGTGTGTAAGTATTTATTATATATGCGTTAGGGTGGGGATGCCGGACATGGTATATATGATAATCTTGAAGTCGCTCACTCTCTATACGCACCTGTTATTTGCACATTAATAAAAAGGCAAGCGTTCTAAGTCAGATAGCCTTTCACACTAACACGCCACCCTCTGGATACGCACACAATTACAGCGCTGCTTCTCCCGGGAGCCTGGGGCCAGCCGTTTTCCAACGCAGTCCGGAGAGACCAGTGAGCCGACATCACGAGATGCAACTCGACCACAAGGGACTGACCAAGTCAAATTAATTTCGATTGGTAGGTTTGTTGGTCCCCGTACTTAAATTGGTTTAACCAGTCGTCAGTCTCGAACATTAGAGTAGGGCTCAGCCGACAAACTGTCTCTGCGAAAGATCCCGGCAGTTTCCGACCGGATCGCAATCTTCGTTCACCGCCGGGAACCAACCTATTGACAGGTCACGTGACAACAATCTGTGTGGTTAGTGAAATACAGTGAACGAGCTGGGGGTATATAAACGCTGGTTGAAATCGCCGATATCTTTGATTTGTTTTCGATATTGAACAGGACTTCCAACGTTGTAAGCCATCCTCGCCAACCTTTCTCTTATAACTCTCTTTCATCTCTCTCTCTCTATATATATATATATATATATAGATAAACTTATAACTTTCTCTGTTACCAGCATCATCTCTCATAAATCTCTCTCTCTCTATATATATATATATATATATAACGAAAGGGAGATATCGACCTTTTTGATTTTTGATATTAAACAGGGCTTCTAATATTGCTAGCAATCTTCGGACTAAATAAAAACGTCATGCCAAAATCTTCCCTCTTTATCTCTCCCTCTCTCTCTCTCTCTCTCTCTATATATATATATATATATATATATATATAACCTCTATTGATATTTGACTTACAAAGTTACCCCGCATTACTGGTGAAAAAAAACTTTTTCGAGCAATCAATCAACTAAAGAGTTTTAAAATCGAGGTGTTTCCGACAAAAATATTTTCATGCTGTTTTACGCAGTAGACGTACTTGGCATAACGGTTAAATTGTTGGCAATGGAATCGACCAACCGAGTTCAAATCCTGGACGAAGCGGTGTTTTTCATTTCACGCTAATGCCCTTGGGAAAACCCATGAATCCCTCTTTTCTATCCTCAACTTCGGGTATATTATAGGTCAGGCTGAATTCTCTGTTCTTGGTAAGGCAACCTGTCTAGGAGAAGGAGGAAAACTCTGATTTCAAATCAGCTGTACCCCGCTTAAAAATTGACCTTGTGTCATATTCTGCCCTCGGTAGAGGAATTGGGTAAAAACACAAATATCTCCTCTTCTATAAAATTTTCATAAATCTTCTATAAAATTTAAGGTGGTTGATTAGGTTAGTTAGATTCAATAATTGAAAGACGAAATCAGTCTTTTTTGTTCTTTTCTCAAGCAATTATGGGATTCGAATAACTATTTCTGTTTAATAATAATAATAATAATAATAATAATAATAATCTGTTTGAAAAGTTATAAAGTTTCAAGGTTGGTTGCGAGCTTGCTTTGTTTTACGGCGTATCAACTCTTTTCGGGTCATTTAACACCGAGTTAATTCATTTTGATAAAAGTTTCAAACTATTCAGTTTAGTATAAGTATATTTCTTGTTTGCACACAATTAAATATCAAAACAGTTCTATTTCAAACAATTCAGTTTAGCACAAGTACACAGGTTAAATGTCAAAAACAGTTCTATTGTAAACAATTCAGTTTAGCATAAAAAATGTTCTATTTAAACTATTCAATTTAGCATAAATAAGCAGTTTAAATGTTAAAACAGTTCTATTTTAAACAATTCAGTTTAGCATTAGTATGGAGTTTAGTTGACCCATAGCTAGAACCCCTCAGATGCTACCACACCAGGCTAGAGGGGATTAGGGAGTGATGGCAATGAAGGTGTACTCCACATTCCCCAATACTCCTGCATTACTGGAGCCTCAACATCAGATTGTTTAGTGTCATATACAGAGCACTCGTTGGAAGGAGTCTTACTCCTTCTGCAGAGAAGCAGTCGGTGTATTCTACAGCCTCAGCTGACAGGGCAATATGTTTCAAGCATTCCTATATAACATTGATAATTTGCACACAATTATATAGTTTCAAGTATTTGAAGCAATTATATGGTTTGGTTTATTATTAGATAAGAATAATCCTTATAAGGATAATTATATTTTAACTTAATGATGAGCATACAGTTATACACTTTCAAATATTGTGATCTAATCTTATCATGATAGACATTATGCGTTTGTTGGTCTGTAGCTGAAACTATGACACCACCGACGTTACAATTCTCTTAGTTATTTACGTCTCCTTCTTGATTTTGTGATTGTTTAAATCTCAGTTATCGAGAAAATTATTTTATATTATTAATACTGTTGACTTTATCTATTGTAATTACAAGGTGTTTCACAATTTTAGAAACGGGGGTGTCCTCGTTGTGTAATGGTTAAAGCGATGGACTGCGGAATCGTAGTAATCAAGTTCGTACTCCAGTCGCGCTATTACGTTCACTTTCGGGCAAATACCCTTGGGAAAAGTATGAACCCCCTTATCCTCCCAGCTATGGGTTAAATAGCACCACTACTGTTCTTCTAGGAGAATATCATTGGCATTAAATAACCTACAAAGGTTGATATGCCATTAAACAAAGAAACCAAACCAATTTTAGAAACAAAATGGTCGGGCACAAATCCATGATAGAGTAATGAAAATTACATTTATTGAAAGAAAAAGGATAATATTTTACCATCTACAAGCATTTAGTTTCAAACATAAACCAAAAATGCCAAGAAAAGCACCAGAGTACATGCTCCAGATGTCTGCCATTCCATTGAAGGCACTGTGGAATATGGCATGCAAAGTTGTCGATAATGTGTGCACGTTCTTCTTGTGTTATCAGAGGACCGGATGATGAGGAACCCGTTGCTCTATGATCTTTTCAAGTGCTTAAAAAAAATCAGAACACTAGAAGAAAAGGAAACTTAAAATACTGAGGGATATTGGAAGTGGACACCATCAAAAAAGCTGAGATGAAAGAAAAAAGAAAAACGAATACCTCAGGATAACGAGAAAACTACTCAAAACCAAACTACATAGCAGAAATCTCATCAAAGGGAAAAATACCTGGGCTGTCTCTCTCGTAAGATACTTGAAACCATTCTTGAATTGGACGAGATAAGAACTCCAACAAACTAACCAGAGAACAAGAAAACTTATAACTATGCATAAGGTCTTATATCCCAGAGATGACGTAAACAGACTGTATGAGTCAAGAAAAGAAGGAAAAAGAAGACTTACCAGTATTCAAGATAGTGTCGATGAATCGATACAACAACTAGAAGACAGCATAAAAAAAAGTGCGGAGGAAGACTGATTTCAGCCACTAGAAACAATACAGATAAGACAAGCATCAACAGAACAAAAATAACCAGAAAACAAAAATGGGGGAAAAACAATTGTATGGACATTTCAAGCGACAAACAAGCGAAATCTCATACAAGAAAACTTGGATATGAATAAGAAAGGGAAACTTTAAGAAAGAAACTGAATCTCTTCTTATAAAAGCATAAAACAACACCATAATGATGTAATGGTTATCGTCGTAGGAAATGCACACGGCGACACGAGTTCAAAACCTGGACGAGACTGATTACATTTCACATAGCACTAATACCCTTGGGAAAGGTATGAACCCAATTATTCTCCCTCCAGCTATGGGTAAATAGTAGGACAGGCTGGTTTCTTCAGCCTTGGTGAGGCAACTAGTCTAAGAGAAGGAAAACTCTGAATTCAAACCTGCTAAACTCCACTTAAGAAATTGACCTTGTGTCATATCCTGTCCGAGCGGAGGGGTTGGTAAATATGATAAAATAACACCATAAGGATTAACTATATCAAAGCCAAAATAGACAAGACCCATCAAAATAGCATATGTAGATTATGTGGTGATAAAGACGAAACGATCAATGAAGATTACGTGATGATAAAGACGAAACGATCAATCTCATAATAAGCGAATGCAGTAAATTAGCACACAGAGACTATAAGAGTAGACACGACTGGGTGGGCAAGGTTATCCACTGAGAATCGTGCAAGAAGTTTAAATTCAACTATACGAACAAATGGTATATCCATAACCCAGAATCTGTCCTAGAAAATGAGACAGAGAAACTTCTTTGGGATTTTGAGATACAAACGATCACCTCACCTCAACCAGGTGACCAGACCTAGTGATAGTTAACAAAAAAAGAGAACCATCTGAATAGTGGACTTTGCTGTTCTGGCTGATTACAGGGTAAAACTGAAGGAAAATAAAAAGAGAGATAAGTACTTAGACCTTGCAAGAGAGCTGAAAAAACTATAGAACATGAAAGTGACGATGATACTAATTGTAATTGGTGCGCTCGGTACAATCACCAAAGGATTGATAAAGAGACTGGATGAGTTGGAAATCAGAGAACGAGTGGAGATTATCCAAACTATAGCATTATTGAGATCGGCCAAAATACTAAGAAGAGTCCTGGACACTTGAGAAGACTTGGACTTGCTATCACTCAAGACTCGAGTAGAAAACCATCAGCTAAAGCGGATGTAAAGAACTCTCAAATGAGTAAAATAATTAGAAGAACAATAATATAATATTAACATAAATCAAATCGGCCAAAGAGCATGGTAGTTCTCTAATAAAAACATCTTTAAATCGCAATTTATTATGAGATTAACAATGGGATCTAATACCAGTTAAATTGGCTGTAATATTAGAATATTAAAATAGCGATACACAAATTAAAGAGAGAATAAAGCGACTAGTGATAAAAGGATAAATAACCCCCGAATGATGAATGAATAATCTGGAATTAGAAACATAGTTCTTCATGGCACCCCTAAATGAGATACAAAGAAAAGAATAAATAAACAGATATTATATTTAAATAGATAAAGTCAAATAGGAAAATATACAAGCGACCAACTGAAAAAACAAATGGATAATAAATAAAAAATAGAAAAACTGAAATACTATAACGAGATTAAAATCCAAGATATTGGAATGACGTCAATGTTTAAGCCGATTCACTTTGATTTTCTACCTTAAATTTACGGTTGTTGTTTTTTTTCTAATGAGCAATGTTCGTGGGCCTCTCTTTCGATTTTGTTAAAGCTATCTGATGAGGCAGACTGTGTCGGCGGCTTGTCGAAATGAATTTATTATTGCATAATAACTGTCCCTTTAGTTTTCTTTATTATATTACATATTATATATTACAGATATATATAGCATTAGCCCGGAATATTTGAAAGAGCTCATTATATATATATATATATATATATATATATATATATATATATATATATATATATATATATATATACAATCAAATAACAATCAAATTACATTGTGAATAACGTGATTTTAATAAATATTTGTTTGGTTTTATTGATTTCTAATTGATTGGTTTTAATAAATATGAATGAAAATCCCGTCAATAAATCTTTTAAAAAATCTATTTGCAGAAAGAAATAATCGTATTCTAATTCTGTATTGTCTAATTTAATTTAATTTAATTTTACTAATTTAACTAATAGTTAAATTAGTAAAATTTGGGAAGAAACCGGGAATGATGGGAGGAGCAAGCATCCATTCTTCGATTATATCCCCTCAGTTTCGAATAAATTTAACGTAATAATTAATAATTAATGATTTATACAGAAGTCAATCAACATAAAAAATAAATACAATCTTTTTATATACGTTCTTATTTAGTTTCGTTAGTCTATCTAAATGAATGTAGAGATGCCTATTTTTGCTCATATTAATAATTTGCACACAATTATATTGCTTGAAGTAGTTCAAGTAAATACATCATTTAAAGTATCTATGAATAACCCTTAGTAAACAATTATAACTTCAAATAATTCTTCTTAACACAAATAATTTTCTCGCTGTAATATTGTTTCAAGTATTCCTAACATTAATAGTATTCAAAAATGTCAATTTGATCCATGGATGGGTTTGTTTGTGTTTTATGGTTTATTAACCTTGTGGGTTATCTAATGCGTAATCCTGTTTATATATATACATATATATATATGATTTGTAAGCAAATAGTTTTTAAGTAACATGTTTAAACGAGCCAGAGCTCATTTGTTTGCACATGATTAAATGGTTTCAAGTCTATCTGATGCTAATAATTTCAAGTCTATCTGATGCTAATAATTCTTAATTGTTAAAACGAGCCAGAGCTCATTTGTTTGCACACGATTAAATGGCTTCAAGTCTATCTGATGCTAATAATTTCAATGGTTTCAAGTCTATCTGATGCTAATAATTTCAATGGTTTCAAGTCTATCTGATGCTAATAATTTCAAGTCTATCTGATGCTAATAATTTCAATGGTTTCAAATCTATCTGATGCTAATAATTCTTTTCAATTTTAATCATTTGTTGGTACAAATGCTAATAGTTCTATTTAATATTAATCATTTGTTCGTTTCAAGTATTGCTATCTCAGTGCAGTTGATCCTCAGCCACCGTCTTCTAGCACCTTTAAGATAGAGATAGTGGTTTGGTGTTTGTTTGTCACATGAGCAATTTGAAGAATACGTCCAGGACAATCATATAGGTGCTAGGGCTTGATATGATCAGCCGATTTATCGGATCGGGCTTCTCACATCGTCTAGCCCAATAAGAGCCAAAGTGGAGTATTGCAGATTACTTAACCACTTCGATTGCCGGGCGAAAAACTGCACAGCCATCAGGATCCCGCCCTCAAGCATTAATGTCTGCCACCTAGGGCCAACAGACGTCCTCATTGGGAGGAGGTCTTTTTCTTATATTGATAATTTGCTCACAATTATATTGTTTGAAGTATTTCAAGCAATTGCATGGTTTAACGTAGCTGATATTAATCCTGAATAAACAATAATAGCTTCAAGTAATTATTCTTGATACAAATAATTTTCTCATAGTAATATTGAATATTCAAAAATGTCTATTTGATCCATGGATGGGTTTGGTTGTGTATCATGGCATATCAACCCTTCACCAATAGCCTGGAAGACCGGGATTCAATCCCCGGTCGAGTCATATCAAAGACTCAAAATATGGTACTTGATGTCTCCCTGCTTAACACTCAGTATTTTAAACTAGGGACCAAGGGTAAAGTGGAGCAATTCAGGGAAAGGGGTTGCGCCCTCCCCTACACTTCGGTGTAGTTGCTAATGAAAAGGGAAACTTTGGATTACCCTCGACTAAGGTCACGAACTCTACTTAGTTTCTTTACTTATATACGTATGAATATTTGTATAAAGATTTTTTTCTGTTTAAAATGATTTTCAATGATATTAATACATTGCTACTTAAAATTTTGATATTGCAATAAAGTATAAAGTGTTTATCTGTTTAAAATGATTTTCAATAATATTAATACATTACCACTTAAAATTTTGATATTGCAATAAGGTATAAAGTGTTTATCTGTTTAAAATGATTTTCAAATATTGCTTTCAAACACAAATAACTCAATCATCATTTGTTTGCACGGAGTCAAATGCTTCCAAGTATTGCTATATAATACCAATAATTCAATTTTTGCACACAGTTAATACCGTTTGATATTTTCTTTTCTTGCATAAATAATTCTATTTAGTATTAATTATTTGTTTGCACACACTAAAATGACTTCAATTATTGCTACGAGGCTTCAAGTATTGCTATTTAACACAAACAATTCAATTTAACTGTAACTTGCTTACACAGTTAAATGGTTAAACATATTCGACTCATTGATGTAACCCTGACATGTACTACTACTCTAGATCTGAGTGGAGCTCAGAATAATGGCAATGAAAGGATACCCCACATTCCCCTAAGCTCCAGCATTGGAACCTCAGCATCAGATAGTGTCATAAACAGGATGTTCGTTAGTGAGGTGGTCTTACTTCTCAGCAGAGATGTTGATGGTGTATACAGTTCCAACCAACTGGGCTACAATGAAAGAGTGACTCCACACTCCCCAGAGCCTCAGAACTGGAGCCACACCACCAGATGCCGTTCAGTGTCATACCCAGAACAATCATTCTTTTAAGAGATCCCGTCTATAGAGCTTATCGAAAGAAATGATTTTCTCTAATCTTTCTTTTTATTAATCGCAAAAAGAATTTTGTAATATTAAATCTTATAAACTTTCCGGATATTTTTTCTCTGGAGCAGAAAAAAAGTAGGAAAGTGCGTCTTCATACCTAAAAAAAACTAGTAACACCACGAAAGTTTGCTAAACATACATGGAGCTCCCATCTAGTAAGGTATTATTTTCTTAATCTATAGCAAAGATGTTATCCTTTTTGGAAGAAAAGGAAACAATTTCTTTTTCCAAACATGACAAGTAACGTCACTATATTTTGAAATGGAATGCTATAAACGATAATAGATCACTAAGAACTTTTTTTTTCATTCTATCGTTTCATTTTTTCATTGGAAAATATTTTTGGAAGCATTTTGACATTTGCTGTTAATCGCCCGGAACGTCCGTATCTTATCATATAAAAAATATATATCCTCTGAATATTTTCTTTTTTCTTCTATATACAGTTGAATTTATTTATTTATTTCCATTTTTCTTTAATATATATATATATATATATATATATATATATATATATATATATATATATAAAGAAATTACTCTATAAGTAATTGATATTCACCAAAAAGCAAACCAACTGTCAGATGCTACTCATGTCATTATCATTTCACCAAATAATTCTACACAATGGGATTTTCTTCGTTGAATGAAAGTTTTAGTCTAATTTATTTTTCTTATTCGATGAATAATATTAGGGTCATTAGGTGAGAAATAAGGTTAAAGCTTTCATTCAACCAAAAAATTCCATTGTGTTGAATTATTCTGTGGAATGATAATGGCATGAGTAGCATCTGACAGTCCGGTCGATTTTTGGTGAGTATCAATAACTTATTAAGTAATTCCGTTATATATATATATATATATATATATATATATATATATATATATATATATATATTACAGAAAAATGTATATATATGTGTGTGTGTGTGGAAAATTAACTGATTTCCATACTAAAAATAAAGTGTTAATTTTTATGTAATAAGTTCGAGAGGCTATAATTTTTGCGTCTTTTATTGACCAATCAGTGCTTATGCACTCTTTTTAGAATATTTTTTCAGATTTCACTGACAACAATATTTGATTGGCCGCAAAAAAATTTAGGGATCAAAACCAAAAATAATTCAAGAAATCTTTTCCTTCCGAGAATGTTAAAAAGAGATTTTTTTAATAAATTAGAATCATAGATAAATCATCAGTTTTTTAATCTAATTTCTAGCTTATCTTAATCTTATAAATAAACAATAAAATAGTTAAATTTTTAATTGGTTTTAAAATTTATTCTTTAAATCTACTAAAAATTTCGACTTTATTTCTTTTGAGTGAAAATCTATCATCCTATTGCTTCAAGAAAGAATTTAATTTCAACATCGCTTAGTTATTATAAATTGACGAAAATATTTTGTCTATATAACATGCTTATACTACCACTTTGTCTGCGAATCAATTTTTTAGCTGTATCCGCTTACATATACGCACATAAATATACTTTCTCTCTTACATAGTGACATACTCACACAAAGATCTTTTACAAAGATAAAATATATCAACTAGGTTTAGACAATGCGAACTGCTAGATTGAATGTATGATTAAAGTAAATATTTGATAATATTTAGTTCTCTAACTAATATCTTTTCTTACAAGAAAATATTTTGTAACTTCGGTTTTTCAATAAACATTTCACTCAAGTTAGAGAAATAACGATTTACTAAATGTGTAGATCGATGCTTTATTCAGTAATTTCCACACTTAATCACCACACACGCACATACACACACACACGCACATACACACACACACGCACATACACATACACACATAATACAAAGCTCTTCGAACGAATTGAGCAATCTGTTATCCGGTAAGGTATAAAATGTAAACAAACGAAAGCTACTACATAATGCCTTATAATTCCCGAGCTGAGGTGGTTCGCTTGTTGGCTGAGTGGTATGATACTAAGTCTAACGCAAAGTTAGGCGGGTTTAGATCCCAGCTTCAAGCATCCTACGAGTCTAGCCACACTGAAGAGTTGTGATACAACCAAACAGTCTGTCTATATATATATATATATATTGCCTTTTCAAGTTTTAAGTACTGATGAGAAAACACCAGGCTTACGCACAAGTCCCAGTCGGAATGAAATGTCAACTATAAAGAAACTATTCTCTTATAATTACTAAGATATTCATGCAAATAACAATGAATGTTGTAGTGTTTGTGCGCAGAAAGACATGCGAATTACGGATGATTCATAAATATTTATCAAACAATCATTTTGATGGATGACTTTGTCTTGATGCATTAACTAAAGTTACTGATATGAAATTCTAAGCATTTTAATAAATCACTTCTTGATTTCAACCCGCACAGCACAGCGTCGTTGTTATATAATAGATAATTACCTCACACTTTTCTTTAGTTATGGCATACTTTACACGTTTTGTTTATGTGTCCTGGGCATATGACACTAATCTACATTCGGTGATGAGTTTCCAGTTCTGGAGGCAATCGTTTATTGTCACTAACATTGTGGAATACTAAAAAGTACTATTCATTCTGACCCGGAATCAGTAGTATATATTAAAGTTATATCTATGAGAGAAATAGATCAGTTGAGGTTATGCTTAAAATGATTTTCAATTATATTAATACATAGCCACTTAAATGATTTTTAATGATATTAATACAGATCAACTTAAAATCTTGATATTATAACAAAGTTTAAAGTGTTTGTTTTTTTCTGTTTAAAATGATTTTCAATGATATTGATACATAGCCACTTAAAATCTTTATATTATAACAAATTTTAAAGTGTTTATCTGTTAAAAATGATTTTCAATGATATTAATACATAGCCACTTAAATGATTTTCAATGATATTGATACATAGCCACTTAAATGATTTTCAATGATATTAATACATAGCCACTTAAATGATTTTCAATGATATTGATACATAGCCACGTAAATGATTTTCAATGATATTGATACATAGCCACTTAAATGATTTTCAATGATATTGATACATAGCCACTTAAAATCTTGATATAACAAAGTATAAAGTGTTTTTCTGCTTAAAATGGTTTTTAATTACATTAATACATTGACTCATAAAAGATTTGTTAAAGTAGCTGAGTTTAAATTCTAGTGGGGCCATTACATCCAATTTTGGATAAATACCCATGGGAAAGGCATGAACCCCTTTATTCCCCATCTATGGATTAAATAGTCCCAATGCTGTTCTTCTGTAAGCATGACTTAAACATTAAATTACATCTTCGCCAGAAGCAGACTGCGACATAAGGCTAATTGTTGAGCGGAGGACAACTGGTTTGAATTTGGAGTTCTCCTTCTCCTAGACTGGTTGCTATACCAAGGTTAAAGAGCCTTACCTGTCCATTTGTTTGCATTCTGTTAAATGGTTACAAGTATTGCTATTTAACATTAATAATTCTATTTATCAAGTAGTCTTACCTAACTCTAATGATTCTATTTGATATTAATCATTTGTTCGCACAATGTTAAATGGTTTCAAGTATTGCCATAAACTAATGATTCTATCTAATATTGATAATTCGTTTACATATACTTAAATGGTTTCAAGTATTGTTATTTAACATTACTAATTCTATTTATCAAGTATTCCAATCAAATACGAATAATTTGGACCCAGCAGAGGGATTTTAAATAACAAATAATAATAATCCTTTGTAAGTGATTGAACAGCTCTATTTCACTCATAGATAGGATCCTAATACACCGAATCAGTGGACCTCGGAGCAATAGCAATGACGGGATACACCACATTCCCCAAAGTTCTTGAACTATAGTCTCACCATCATATTAAATTTAGTGTCTAACAGGACACTCGTTTTACGAGTTTTTGCAGTCGACGTATTTAACAGCCTTAGATGATCGGGGGAGATCAGGATTTCTTTGTTGGGTTGGGGGAGGGCTGAAGTCTTTGTTTGAAGGGGAGATCTTGGTCGGCGTTGAACAAGGTGAGTTTTGCCTGATAATACATATTTTTATTAGGATAACAACTTTTGGGTGATGGAAGTTTCAGGTTTTGTTAAGGAATTGACGGGTTAATATTTGCATATATTTTGTAAAAGAATATTAGTTGGTATGTATCTACCCAACCCCTTCCGCCACTTGCAGGATATGACATAAGCTCAATTTTTAAGCGGAGTAAAGCTAGTTTAAATTCAGAGTTTTCCTTCTCCTAAACTGGTCGCCTAGCCAAGGCTAAAAATCCCAGTCAGATTGGGAGTAATAGATGAATTCATGCTTTTCTTTATTTTTCAAGAGCATATCAATCTTCAAGGGTTATTTAATATCAAAGCCATCCTTGTAGAAGAATAACTAGAGGGTTCGTACCTTTGGCAAGAGTATTAGTCGAAAAGTGACGCAATTGCGCGACTGGAGTTCGAACTCACTTACTTCGAGGCCACAGTCCAACACTTTAACCATAACGCTACAGGGACTTCCAATCTGGATTCCTATTTTTCTTAAGGGTATTATAGCGAAATTAACTGCAAACATCCTCGTCCAGGATTTGGACTCGGGTTAACGGGTCTATTTAATATGATGATAAGCGTTACTCTAAGGGTGCCTCTAAGTTGGTTGAAAACTAGCATTAGTAGGGAGGGAACAAAAACCGCCTCAGAAAGAATTTGAAGTCGGCGTGCCGATTCTATTTTCCGGGCCAATAACCATCATGACACCTGCTCATCCATTTGCGCTGCTTATGTATATTTAAATGAAAATAGATATACCAAAGTGGATTCTTTAATCATAGCTATCACAAAATGGATATATGTATTTACCCAACCCCTCCGCTAAGAGCGGAATGTGACACTGGTCAATTTTTAAGTGGAGTTTGAAAACAGAGTTTTCCTTTTCCTAGACTTGTAGCCAGCATTATCGTTATCTCTCACGTCATCCGTTCCAGTCACTCTTGGTTAGTTCTCTAAACGGCACCTAGTGTCCGCATAGAGCTGATATAAGTTTTTACTGGTCGGCCAATGTAGGTGAATCCATATTTAGAAGTCTATACAGGTCGCTTATAAGTTTATCCTTAATTATCCAGCAGTTCCCGGCGTGTCTTGCTCGTCTTGGATTGTTAGTAAGATAAGAGATAGGTGGCTGTACAACGGCTGTTTCGTAGGATACTGCTTCCAGGATCCTTGTATAGTTCTCATCTTGCTTTTTCGGGTAACCATACAATAGTACTGACACAGCTCCAACTTAAAAGGATTCCCGTTTTATTTTATCAAAATAGCCAAATCAAACCAACTATTTACTCATAACTGATGGAGAATAGTTGGATTCAAACGTTTACCAAGAGTTTTAGCACTATTTGAAATTCAAACAGCTTCGTCTAGGATTTGAACTCGGGTCGCCGGGTCCATTTATGTTACGCCACGAATGCTTCCATAAGAATACATGTATCAAAGGTGGATTCTTTTATTCAAATTATAACTGTTACAAAATGCGGGTCCTGACTAGTTCGTTGGGTTCATTGTTTTTTCAGTAAAATACTTTTCTTTTAAATTCTAAACTAAACTAAACTCAAGCCGAAGTTAGCCAAGTTGGATGGATGGGACACATGGCGCGAATAATCAGAGTGCCTGTCAAGAGCCATTTTGTGTTTTAATTATTTCAATTCCCAATCACGATGATCTGATCGAGTCGAAGTCGGACGTATATTTCTAAACGGGGCGGTTTGTCGTGGTTTTAGGGAATGAGGCCGGTGTTCGTCTCAGAATTTCTCCCCTGGGGCCATTTTCTCTTTTGAAGCAGGAAATCACAATTACCAGATTGAAAAGACGTTCTTGGATAACAACAACAACAACAACAATAATAATAATAATAATAAGTCTCTCATTTTAGTCGTTGAATGAGAATTGCCGAGCGGGAACGAACCATTGCAGAAATTGTAATGGCGCGAACAACCACACCCTGAAAATCACAGGGGACACGCCATAACAAAAGCATACAAGAAAGAAGGGTAAGACAGAAAAAAAGACGGGGTTGTTGGAGCAGTGACGCAAATAAACAACGGAATAATATCAGTCGCAAGTGAAAGGGGCAAACAACAAACAATAACATAGCAACAGAGGCTTTTAGAAAAGAAAGAAGATAAATATTTGAAAAAAAAAGCAAACAAAAAATATATCATAATAAAATAGAACGAACAGACAAATGTAAAAAAAAGAAAAAGAAAAAAAAAGAAAACGGAGAAAGTAGAAAGAAAATGGCGTCAATTTGTAGTCCCTTGAGGAGGACATGTGACTAGCACGGCCACGATTTACGTTTGGTGCGTGTCAAAGGCAAGTCATGAAATCAAAGAGGGCAGATTGATGCCACACCGTCCCTCTTCACAAAACGACCCACCCATTCACCCTTTACTATCTTCCTTTGTTAGCCTTTTCCTTCTTATCCTTTCCTTGTCTCGCTATTCGTTTCCCCCACTCTCTTACCTTTATGTGTTCACCTCCTCCTTTTTCTCCTCCTTTTCCTCCTCCTTCTCAATCGCTCTTTTATTTCCCGCCAGTTTATGGCGTTTTTGCCTCTCCTGTCACTCCAATATTTAAGAATCTCCAACGAGAATGGTTGTAGATTATTCGTAGACATTTTGCACAATGATGACAACGACCAGAAGAAGACTGCTCTTGTCGAGAATATGGAAGAGAAAGGTAGTGTTTTTCGGAGGTGGAGCGGGAGAGGATAGAGGAATGGAGGGAAACTGGTTTGTTGCGAACTAAGAACGTGGGCCTTAATTGTTTGAAAAAGTCTCGTTCAAATATGATTGTTTATGGCGATGTAGTCTGGTTGTTTTTGCTCAATAATACTTTTGGGAGATGCGGAAAAAGGCGGGAAAATATATTGAAAATGAGGCATTAAAACAAAGAATGGGGAGAGAGAAAAGGAGGGTGACGTAGGTTGAGAAAGAAAGAAAGAAAGAAAGAAAGAAAGAAAGAAAGAAAGAAATTTCTGAAGCTTTCGATGAAAAGAAAGAAAGAGTCTTTGGATGGTTAGAAGAAAGATTAAACGCTTTAAGTGAAAAGAAAGAAAGAAAGAAAGAAAGAAAGAAAGAAAGAAAGAAAGAAAATTGAGACGAAGGTAATCAAAAGAAAGTTAGAAAGGAAATTATGAAAGAAATTTGGGAAGGAGATAGTAAGTGAATGAATGGGTGTTAGAATAAAAGGAAAAACAGAAGGAAGGAACTTGTGGAAGCACTAAAAAATATGGTGAGAAGAAAGAAAGAAAGAAAGAAAATTGAGACGAAGGTAATCAAAAGAAAGTTAGAAAGGAAATTATGAAAGAAATTTGGGAAGGAGATAGTAAGTGAATGAATGGGTGTTAGAATAAAAGGAAAAACAGAAGGAAGGAACTTGTGGAAGCACTAAAAAATATGGTGAGAAGAAAGAAAGAAAGAAAGAAAGAAAGAAATTTTTTCAAGGTTTTGAATGGCTTGAAGAAAGAAAGAATAAACGTTTTGAATGAAAAGAAAGAAAGAAAGAAAGAAAGAAAGAAAGAAAGAAAGAAAGAAAGAAAGAAAGAAACAGTGGCAGAAAGTTGAGTGATAGCTAGTGGAAGAAAGAAATTTGGAAAGGAGGCGGTGAGTGAATGAATGAGTGTTAGAATAAAAAGAAAAAGTAAAAGATGCAATGAACCAGTTGAAGAAAGAAAGAAAGAAAGAAAGAAAGAAAGAAAGAAAGAAAGAAAGAAAGTGAGTCGATGTGTGAAAAAACGAATGAAAACGCAAGGAAGGAAGAGCGCGTGGAAAAAAATTAAAAATAAGAGAAAGAATGAAACACAGTAAAAGGAATAAATAAAATATGGTGAGGAGAAAGAAAGAAAGAAAGAAAGAAAGAAAGAAAGAAAGAAAGAAAAAAAAAGACCGAAAATAATTTTTTTTAAACTTTGAAGAAAGCAACAAAAAACAAAAAAAAAACAAAGAATCAAACAAAATGGCTGAGATAATTGTTAAAAAAAACTATGAAGAAAGAAAGAAAGAAAGAAAGAAAAGGTGGGAGGAATTGAGTTATTAAATGTGTTTCTGAGATGTCTCAAGGGTCTAATATTTGTTTATGTTACTTCAATGCTCAAAAAATGAAGGAATTTTGTTTTATTTTTACTGCTTTGTTTTTTTTTGTTTTTTTTTTCATTAATAAGAAACGCAGCTAATTTGAAATATGGATATCAAGTTACTATTATACATTGATTCATTCGGGCGCCTTATCCATCCTTTACTGTATTCGTCACAACATTTCATTTTGAAAGACAAGACTGTATACGGTTCGAAAGAGTGATCTGACGAATATGTAAAAACAATGTGTAATAGTAAGAACACCATCATCATCAGACATAGTTTAGTGTCAAATCCAGGTCATCCCTTTAGAAAAAATGATCTTGGCCCTTGTCAGGGAGAGCAGTCAGCGTATTCTAAACACGACCGATTAAGCAAAAAAACAAGGTTGAGGAAATCCATGTATAATAAAAACACCTTACCTCATGAATTTTGACAGGAGGACAACTTGAGAATACAGTGGTCAAAACATCGATTCCTTTCAAATAAAATTCACCCTGTTTCAAGCTCAAGAGGTTTTCATATCTGATCTTCTTGGGAAATTGGAAATCACAGGTGAACAGACCAGCATAAATCCATTATTTTTTCCTGCGTGATTCTTGCTGAGTATAACCTTGCGTTATTGGGGAGAAGCACGATGTTTCTCCGACTGAAGAATGTATGGTGTTTTCTTGGAAGATTCTTATGAACATGATACAACTGTTTAGAGTATGTCTGCTTTGATTGTCTGATAGCGGCTTGGAAACTTAAAATGAATAATACCGCGATGATCTCACCATTACAGACAGCATAAAATTTCTTTCTTGAACCTCCGCTTTTGGTATTGGCTACGGAGATTCATCTTTATCAATCCACTACTTTTTACGTTAAATATTATCATAAAATATCAATTTTCCACAAACTATAATGATATTATTGAAAAATAGATCATTTTTCTGCATTGAAAGAAGAATTGACGTTATGGATATGCGATCTTCCTTATTCTTCTCAGTAAGAGTATGAGGAAGTCAAACACCTAGCTTACTCACTTTTCATATATTTTTTTAAGTGTCGGCAGTTTGTGGATTAGGATGTGTTGAAGTCAAGTGCCTATTCTCGAGTACTTTTTGGCGGATTACATTCAACCAATTCTCTTAAAGCATATCGATCAAAGTCTGATAAGTGTCTGGGTTCATTTCTCAAAGAAGTATCGCCAGAATGAAACTTTGAAAACCATTTTAGAACTTAAAGGTTTGGTTTCTTTGTTTAATGGCATATCAACTCTTTGTAGGTTATTTAATGCCAAAGCCGTTCTCCTAGAAGAACAGTAGTGGTACTATTTAACCCATAGCTGGGAGGATAAGGGGGTTCATACCTTTCCCAAGGGTATTTGCCCGAAAGTGAACGTAATAGCGCGACTAGAGTACGAACTCGCTTACTACGATTCCGCATCGCTTTAACCATTACACCATGAGAACACCCCCAGAACTTAAAGGTCAATAATGACAACTTGAATGACAAATTATCTTATGTGTTTCTGAAGCGATTTCTTTTTAATTCTCAAACCAACACTACATTACATGTCGAATATGCACTTTCATTAATTCCATTTTAGAGGCATGAGATCATAGATTAAATTATGATTCACATTCTTTCACTTCTGAAATAAGAATGATCGATGAAGTTTTTTTTAATCGGGTAATTTCCGGTTAATTTAAAAATATTTTAAGTTTGAAATGCATAGTTACAACATGCTTTTAAAAAATGGAAATCGTTTATGATTCAACCCAATAGTAACATCCAGCCAGTAGAATAGGCCTGCTGCATCTCGACAAAAGAATAAGTTTACGAGTGTCCAGCATATGACACTAAACTGTCTAAAAGTGATTTTCCAGTTTTGGGGCTCTTGAGAATGTAGTGTACTCTTTTATTGTCATTACTCCCAGGTCCACTCTGACCCGGAATGGTAGTACCTATTATGATTCCATCTATGGAACAAATAGAAGTTTAATAATTTACTCAATATGAAACCATTTAACTCTGTGCAAACAAATGACTATTAAACTGAATTATTGATATAGCATAATAATACTTGAAATTATTATGTTGTGCGCGAATAAAACTATTAGTGTTTGATAGGAATACTTGAAACCACTTAACTGTATGCAAACAAATGAGTCCTGGCTCTTTTAAAAACTGTTACCGATTTGTATAAATAAGATTTGGCATTAAATAGCCTACAAGAGTTGATATACCGTAAAATACAACCAACGAACCAACCTATGGTGACATAGTTCGTTTTAGAAATTTAGTTGAAAAGGTATATCATGTGTATTAAAAAAAATCATAGAAACTCATATAGAAGTGTCCTTCTATACGAGTTTCTATGAATACAAATTTTTGAGGTGATGTTGCTGTAATGGTTATGGTCATTGAAAATGGACACGGTGACGCGAATTCAAATCCTGGACGAGGCTGATTGCATTTCGCATAGCGATAATACCCTTTCCTCAGCTATGAGTAAATAGCAGGGCAGAATGTGATCTTTAATTTTGGTATAGAGACCGGTCTAGGAAAAGAAAACTCTGAATCAAAACCAGTTAAACTCCGCTTTAAAAATTGACCTTGTTTCACATCCTGCTCGTGGATGGGGGGGTTGGGTAAATACATACAGAATCTTTAAATTTAATTTAAAGACAAATATCAGGGAGAAAGAAAATAAAACAGATTGCGACAAATATGGTACGAAAGACTCAGAGAAGACAAAGATTCACGTTTAGAAGCTTCACCAACTATCAATAATGATTATTCGAGTTGTGACCAAAAAGCATTGATACTGAATCTTTAAACCTAGGAGGCGCTCATTGTGTAATGGTTATGGTCGAAAGAACCATGATGACCTGAGTTCAAAACCTGGACGAAGCTGTTTGCATTTTCACATAGCCCTAATACCATTGGGGTAGGTATCAATCCAACTCTTATCCTTCCATCTATGGGTAAAATAGCAGCGCACACTGTGCCCTTTAGCCTTGATATGGCAACCGGTCTTGAAGAAGGAAAATCCTGAATTTAAACCTGTTAAACTCCTCAAAAAAACTGATCTTGTGTCGCATCCATCTCGTGTGGAGAGGTTCGATAGATACACTCTGAATCTTTAAATTTGATTTAAGATAAGACGTATGCACAACCGAACAACTTTTGTGGTAATAATGTGATGATGTCTGGACGTGTCAGTGTCTATTCTCAATACTTTTTGATCAACTGTCTCAGTTTCATTGTAATTATAATTTTTACTCCTTGAGAGTTTTTCACATCAGCGTCAGCTGATGGTCTTTCACAGGAGTTTGAGTGACAGCAAGTCTCCCCAAGTTTTCAGGACTCTTCTCAGTATTCTGGCAGATTTCAATAATGCTGTAGTTTGGATTGTCTCCACTCGTCCTCTTATTTATAAGGCCTCCAGTCCTTATATCAATCCTTTGGCGACTGTACTAAGAGCATCAATTACAACTGGTATAACCGTCACTTTCATGTTTCACAGCTTTTTCAATTCTCTTTAAGATCGAGGTACTTATCCTTCTTTTCCCCTTCCTTCAGATTTATTCTGTGGTCCGCTGGGACAGCAAAGTCAACAATTTTGCAGATTCTCTTTCTTTTGTTGATTATTATGAGGTCTGGTCTTCTGGCCTGGATTAGGTGATCCGTTTGTATGTTAAAGTCCCAGTTTATGCGAGTCATTTTCTAGGACAGGCGCTGGGTTGTGCATATACCATTTGTTTGTATGGTCGAATTGAAATTTCCTGCACATTTCCCAGTGGATCACCTTGCCGACCCAGTCGTGTCTCGCCTTGTGCTCCTTCTGTGCTAATTTGCTGCATTCGCTTATTATGTGATTGATCGTTTCGTCTCTGTCACCGCATAGCCTACATTTACTGTTTTGTTGCGTCTTATCTATTCTCAATTTGATAGGATTCGTTCTTATGGCATTGTCTAGTGCTGCTATTAGGAGGGATTCCGTTTCTCTCTTAAGGTTTCCTTTTCTTAGCCAAGTCCAGGTTTTCTGGTGCGAGATGTTGTTTATTAGACGCTTTTATTATTATTATTTCACTCCATGCAAGTTTTTCACACCTGCTAACGCTGATGGTCTTTCGCAGCAAGTGAAAGTGGCAGCAAGTCTTCTCAGGTCTCGACACTTCATGGTATTTTAGCCGATCTCAGCATTACTGTAGTTTGGTTTTGATTCTTCCACTGATTTCCAAATCCTCCAGGTTCCTTTTCAAGCCTATGAGGACTGTTCCGAGCGCATCAACTACAATTGGTATTACCTTGACCTTCATGTTTCACAGCTTTTTAAATTTTCTGGCATGGGCCCAATATTTTTGTATCTTTTCACTTTCTTTTATTTTCACTCTGTGGTCCGCTGGAACAGCAAAATCCACAAGACGGCAAATTCTTTTCTTTCTTTCTTTCTTTCTTTCTTTCTTTATTTATTTATTTATTTTTATGTTATCTATTCATCTATTTATTTTGTTTCATAGTTAACACTAAATCTTGTCTTCTTGCGGGGATTTGGTGATCCGTCTGTATCTCAAAATCTCAGAGAATTTTATTGGTTTCATTCTCTATGCCTGATTCTGGTTTGTGCATATACCATTTGGTAGTATGGACAAATTTCAATCTTAATTCCCAGTGGATCACCTTTCCATCCAGACATGTTTGACCTTGTACTCCTTTTGTTCTAGTTTGCTGCATCCACTTATCATATGATTAACCGTTTCATATTTTTCTCCACATAATCTACACTTGCTATACTGGTGCATGCTATCAATTTTCGCTTTAATATAATAGGTCTTTATGGTGTTTTTATGTGCAGCTATAAAGAGCGGTACAGTTTCTTTCCTGAGGTTTCCTTTTTGTAGCCATGTTCAGGTTAAATATTGGTACATCCTCTTCCTCCATCTTTTCTTGATACTAATAGTATGTCTATGTCGTCTCTTGGATGTAAAGCCTTGTGGATAGTCATCAATTTCCTTGTCCCTTGATCAATTTTTCTTAGTTTCTCCCTCGTCCATTTTAAGAATAATTCAGTTTACCTTACAAGGGAAACTTCCCAGATGTTTATCCCTTTGATGAGATTTCTGCTACTGAGCTTTACCATTCTTCTAAGGTACTCTCTTCTTTTTTTTTTCTTTCATCTCCGTTTATTTAATGGTGTCTGCCCCCAATATTCATAAGTATTTGTAGTATTCATTGCCTCCAAGCGTTCAGATTCTTTCCTTGTTTTGAAGTTCTGTTCCTCTCGTTTTTGTTTGCCTTTTCCTATTTTCAATATAAGCATGGCTCTTTTTTCTCGGCTAAATTCCATTCCTAAATCTTGACTGTATATTCTTATTTTTTGTATCAAATTCTTCGGTTCTTTTTCATTTTTTTTTTTTTTTTTGCAAATTTCTTGATGCCCAATGATTTTGTTAATTGTTCCTTGTGTACTTCATAAATATGTAAGTGAGTTGTATCATTGTTATTAGTAGCAATGATACTACTCACTTAGCTATTTCTGAAATAGTAGCAAGAAGTTTCCCCGGAAGATGCCTCTAGATTTACACTTCTATTAAAGTCTTTTCCTCTTGATGTTAATTCCCCTTTCCAGTTTTTCATGGCGTCCGTGATGAAGTTTATGACTTCTACTTTTTCAGATATTCTTTTATCCAAGTTTGCGGGACCATGTCACAGACTTTTTGGTAGTCAATCAATGCCATGGCTTCATCTTTCTCCTCATTATGGTCTCCTTAAATATGTACTGATCTATGTATAATAAGTCACTTGTTCCTCTTGTTGACTTTGTGGCATCCTTTCTGTTCATCCGTAAATAATCCACGGCACACAAAAGAGTCATAGACCTCTCTTTTAATCTGTGTGGTCAGTATTTTCCACATCATAAGTAGACACGTTATCGGTCTATAGTTGCTAGGGATGATTCCTTTTAGGGGATCTTTCTGGATCAGGGTGGTTTTCCATTTGGTAATCTATTTGAGTATACTTCTACTTGGCATTTACTCAGTTTTAGAGCTAGTCTGTCATAAATAGACTTAGATTTTTAAACCAAAATCCATGGGTACTATCATAGCTAGACATTTTCCAATTCGGTACTTTCTTGACTGTTGCTCTTAGCGAATCCAGGAGTATTTCCGCTGCAAGACCTTCTTCTAGACATTATAATTCTTTTTCCATGTTATTTATCCATTCGACCTTTCTGTTATATTCTTTCTATTCCCATATTTTACTCTAAAATTGTTTTGCTTCCTTTGCATCCAGTCATTAGTTCGTCCTAATGCATTCTCCATCGATTTGTGGATAGAATGTTTTTTTGGTTATTTTGGAATTACCTATTTTGTAAGTATTGTTTGACTCGGTTTCGGTATCTTTTGAGTCTCCCTTCTTTCGTCAATTCCTTTTGATTTACCTTTTACATTTGTATTTTCTGACTTGCCTGCTGTTTTGTTTTGATCTTTTCTCCCAAACATATCCTTGCATGTTTTTCCTTCCTTGTCACAATTTTCTTTTTATCTGTCTCGGATGCAAAATATAAAACCAGGATGGGAAATTAGATTTTGAGTTTAATTTCCTATCCAGGTTATGTATTTTTTGTTTGGTTGTTTCGGTTTTGTGGCATATCAACCTTTGTAGGTTATTTAACGCTAAATCTATTTTTATGCAAATGGTGAGTTCTATTTCAAACAATTCAGTTTAGAATGAAAACACAGTTTAATTGTCAAAAACATTTCTATTTTAAGCTATTCAGTTTATTCAAACAGTTCTAATTCAGCTAATTCAGTTTACTTTAAGTACAGATTTTGTTTACACACAATTAAATGTCAAAACAGTTCTATATTAAACAATTCAGTTTAGTGTAAGTACATTTTCAATGTCAAAAACAGTTTCATTTCAAACAATTCAGTTCAGCATAAGCACGCAGTTTAAGTGTAAGTACAGATTAATTGTGAAAAGCAACATTTCAAGCTATTTAGTTTAGTCAAACAGTTATAATTCAAACAATTCAGTTTAGCATAAGTATACAGTTTAGTTCTATTTAACCCATAGATAGGGCCCTATCAGGTGCTACCATTCCGGGCCTGAGTGGACCTGGGAGCAATGGCAGTGAAGGGGTGCTCCACATTCCCCAAAGCCCAAGCATTACAGGAATCTCACCATGAGATTGTTTAGTGTCATATCCAGGACACTCGTTGGGGGTAGAGTCTTACTCCTCTGCAGAGAAGCAGTCGGTGTATTCTACAGCTCGAGCCGACTGAGCAATTGTATTTTTTTCCAGTCCTCTTGTTGGAATACAGATTTTATCACAGACTAGTTTTGCTCCGGCATGAATTAACTCGTTTATTTCCGTGATGTTGCGTGTTGGAATATTTTCTAATAGTTTGTTTACCGTCTCGATTTTTACTTTCACTTTTTCCCATCTTGTTTTCTGTGGGTTGATAATGTAGTTTTTTTCCTTTCAGTCATGATTTTATTAATTAACTAAATCTATTTTCTCTTCCTGCGTTAACATTGTTTTTGTGATGTTGTGAATCCCTAGTGTTTTAGTTTTTAGTATTTCAATTCGGATAAGAAGCTCTTGTTTTGCAGTATTTTGCATTTCAAATCGATTAAGAGGCTCTTGTTAATAATCTTCACGACTTACATGTCAATATATTTCTAGTATCCCAAGGTCAGAAAATCAACCTTTCTCTAAAATCATTCTGGCTTGGTTAGCAGATCTTTGGCTTTTTGTGCTAAATTTAAAGGATTCTGTTCAAATTTCTATCATTCCTTTTCTAGACATTCTTTGTATAGGATTGCTGTTAAGATAACAGTGGAGGTGCCCGTGGTGTAATGGTTATCATCGTAGGAAATGGATACGGCGACACGAGTTCAAATCCTGGACGAGACTGATTGCATTTCACAAAAAGCTATGAATCCAATTATTCTCCCTCCAGCTATGGTAAGGCAGACTGGGTTTTTCAGCCTTGATGAGGCTACTTGTCTAGGAGAAGGAAAACTCTGAATTTAAACCTGTTAAACTCCGCTTCAAAATTGACCTTGTGTCATATCCTGCTCAAGCAAAGGGTTTGGTAAATATATGGTTAAAATAACAGTGAAGTACATTCCTGTTTTCTTCTCTAGTTCATTTTTTCCATTGGTGTCTGTTGGTTGGACTATTGCTGTGTACCTGAAATTAGAACAGCCAACATTCGCAGGTTTTAATCTGAGTCCCACACTCAGTATTCTAGCCAACTTCAACAATGCTGTAGTTTGGAGAGTCTCCATTCGTCCTCTTATTTCCAAGTCCTCCAATCCCTGTGGGTCACCTTTCATACCCAGTAATACTTTTTTATTCCTTTTATGCCAGTTTGCTGTAGTCAAGTGTGTGATTAACGGTTTCATCTCTGTCCACATATAACCTACGCTTACTATTCTGGGTGAGTTCCCTTTGTGACGCGAAATTGTCTATAATCCCAAAACGGGACTTTATTTTCGCACGTGTGAAGACGGGGCAGGTTGGCACTTGATCCCCTACAGAAATAAGTCCTGTTCAGAGTTCTTCTCTCAGGCAGATAAGAACTGGCATATTACATGAGGGAATAATTTAGGGCCAGACTGACCACCGCTGGCAAGGGGTTCCAAATTTCACACTATCACACACCCACCAGGTCGCTTTCTTCTTTCCCCGAGATAATGGAAGATTACGAGCCGATAGGTTTTAGTTGTAATAATATTAATATGGTAGTAGTCGGCAACTCCGGTTTTCCCGTGTGATACTTTAGGAATTAATAGGACAGTTCTAAGCAAGATAATATAAGGCGAATAGAAGCTGAAAGGAAAGCATGGAATAACAACATAGACCACATGGTAAAATGAAAATACATAGGTTCTTTACTACGGTTATATATATATATACGTTCAGAGTGTCAAAACATATAATAGGATAGTCCATGAATATGAATGTCTTTTCTTGGCTTTTATCCTTTTTCAAATTGAGAGAGAGAGAGTGGTAAACAAAATTTGGGTGTAAAGGAAAAATGTCCCAAAGTTACTTATCTTTTTTTTTTCGACGGGGTTCCACTGGAGAATTTTTCTTCTTTCACGGGCTAATAGGCTCTGTTCTGTTTTTAGTACTGGCTTGAAGGATTTTGGAGTCCCTCGTGTCTCAGTTAGTCTTTTGTCTTTAGCCCGGAGTAAAATGGCTATGGTCCGACAGCCACGAGCCTTGCTAAAAAAAAACTGCCTTTTTTGTGCCTTACTTCCGCTGAGGGGAAGGGACCCCACTTCCGTTTGGGGTCCCCGCCAATCATTTGGCTTCTCTCTCTTTCCCCTTCCGATGTCCGGCGACCTGAGTTCACTAAGTGTGAACATCTGGTCTTCTGTGTGACCCACATTCCCTCCTAACGGTCACTTTTTGACTGCTTGATACTCTCATTCAATACGGGAGGATAGTATCAGTCCTACCTCTTCGTCTCCGTGAGCCATCACGTGACACCTTGAAGTAATAGCGAGAGTGGTGGACTGTGGCCTCGAATTAAACGAGTTGGAACTCAATCGCGCTATAACGTTCACTTTCAGCCTAATACTCTTAGGAAAGGTATGAACTCCTTTATCCTGCACCCTCAGCTAGAGATTAAATAGTATCACTGCTGCCTTTTGCATTAAATAACCAACGAATGATAAAAGAAAGAAAGAATCCAGGAAAAATGAATGAATGAAAACGATAAAAAATGAAAGATATACGGGAATAAAAAAAGAAAA
>OY757921.1:47153013-47318013 GCA_963585895.1 Sepioteuthis lessoniana | reverse complement strand
GAGGTCAAGGGAGCAGTTAGGACTTAAACAGAGAAGTGGGAGTTCCTTGTTATTTATTCGCAAAATTTTAAAATAGAAATTTAAATCAAATATGATTTTTCGTGAAAAATTATTCATAGTATAAATTTGGGTAACTATTATGCATGTATTCTTAGAATTTCCACGGGTACAGTTAATATATATATATATATATATATATATATATATATATATATATATATATATATATATATATATATAAGTAAAAGTAATATTGGCGGCCGTAGTTGAGGGCGACCCGAAGGCACTTTTTTCAATAGCTACAACACCGGGGTGTAAAGGAGGGCGTTACTCCCTTGGTACATACCTTATAATGCTGAGTGTTAAGCAAGGAGATATAAAGTACCATTTTTTGCATTTTTCGTATAACTCGACCTAGGATTGAACCCCAGTCTCCGGATATATATACCCGAGTTCACATCCTGGATGAGATGGTTTGCATTTCACATAACCTAAATAACCTTGAGGAAGGTATGAATCCAACAAACCTCCCTCCGGATATGGATAAAATAGAAGGACAGACTGGACTCTTTTGCTTTCGTATGGCAACCGGTCTAGGAGAAGGAAAACTCTGAACTCAAACCTGTTAAATCCCGCTTAAAAATTGACCGTGTGTCGCATTCTGCCTGTGCGGAAGGATTGGTAAATACATGCAATCACACACACACACACACACACACACACACACACACACACATATATATATACGGGTTTGACAAAATAATGGAAATACCTGGAAATTTCAAACAAATTTATTTTAATATGGTTTTCTGATTGCAGCTCTCCTGTGAAATCCAATTTACAGTTTCTTAGGAAACTGGGTTCTCGAAATGGTCATTAATCTCTGCTATAATTTTCGGAGCTGTATTCTTGCAATCCTTCCTAACAATCCTCGTAAGAGTCCGACAGTTCCTGTCAGACAGTTTTCGCTTTCTTCCAGAGTTTTACTTCAGTGAGGAGGTTTTTCCTTCTTTGTCAAATGCTGTCATGACTTTCGAGACAGTACACAAAATAATTCAGCAGTTTTTGTTATACAAGCGCCTGCCATACGAGCACCAACAATTTGACCTCTTTTAACGTCTGATAGATTTTAATAAATTTTGATTAATTTCTGCCATTTTAATAAATTTTGATTAATTTCTTCTAGTGATATCTGTAAAAAAAACAACAATTTTAGTAAAATAAGACCAGGAAAATTAACAATGAATCAAAAACATAAAAATAACAAACGTTTGATGGTTTTATAGGAATTTCAGAATTATGATACTAAGATTTTCGGTGTCTTCATTATTTTGTCCAACCTCTGTGCATATATATATATATATATATATATATATATATATATATATATATATATATATATATATGCGTGTGGGGGGGGGACAGTGTGTTAAGTAAAGTGGTAGGATAATAAAGCCAATAGTAGTGGTACTGGTAGAGAGAAAGTACTTACGATCAAGTAGATTGTTAAATATCCCAAAATCATCTTGTAATTTCTTCATACTATAACTTTTGGAATTAATTGAAACTTTAGATTTAACTCTAAAGATGTTTATTTGTTCAAGACCATTTTAAATATTGAATACGAAAAATTATTTCTTTGAATAGACAAAATAATTGGAATATATCCAGAAACGAAACCTTCAATATATATATATATATATTGAAGGTTTCGTTTCCGGTTTCTTTGTTTAATGGCTTATCAACCTTCATGTGTTATTTAATGTCAAGGGCATTCTTTGAAAGAATAGTTGTAATACTATTTAACCCATTGCTGGTGGACGATAGGGTTCATACCTTTCCCAAGGGTATTAGTCCGAAAGGGAACATTATAGCACAACTGGAATTTGAACTCGATTTTTACGATGTCACAGTCCAGGACATTAGCTACAACGCCACAAGAATTTCCCCCACGTACAAATAAGTACATTTCCAAACAATCTTTTCATAAGAAAAGTTAACTTTTCTTCTAAACCAAATACGAATACTTTTTAAACAGATCAATTTGACTTATAAATAAATCCGTAACATGTACTACTACTTCAGGTCAGAGTGGACCTGGGAGTAATGTTATTCCATATTCCTCAGGGCTCCAGAACTGGAGCCACACCACCGGATACAATTTTGTGTCAAACCCAGGAATTAACATTTTGTGAGAACTCAATTTTTCTGTTAAAAAATATAGAACTAATCGTTTGGTTTTTACGGCATATCAACCGTCGTTGGGTTATTTGATATCTTTTTCTTTTTTTGCAACCAATTATATGGTTACAAGTAACCAATGATAGTTTCAACTAACTATCGATACTAATAACTTAAACTATTGATACTTATAACTTGCATAGTCATTTAGTTTTAATTAATGCAAATACACGGGTGAGTCAAATATTTTGCAATATTTTGGTGAAGTAATTTGCCAGTTCCGGATACTTTTGCCAAGGCTGGTGACGAACCACACAAGGCTGGGAGATGCAGAGCTCACCTGATACTCTACAAGTACTACACACCGGATTTGCCTCTATGGTTTTAGGCCTATTTGAGCTTGCTTGATCGTCGCGATACTTACAAACCGAGTGAGGTTTCTAAAACCATTTGGTTACTGTACTCTGATAAACCACACCCTCATCTCTCGCACTGCAAATATTTTTGGTTGTTTCCGTAGCATTTAAACTCGTAAAGCAAAAATTCCCCAAGTTGCACATTCATCTCTGTGGCTTTCAAATCACATGCGAAGTATCAGCGCACCAACTAGCACAATACTACCAACTTCAGCGGCTACCAACCACAGCATGAACTACTATGGTCATGTTGATATACACGCCGAAAAATGGCACCTAACAAAATATTGAAAAACTTTTAACTCATCCTAATTCGGTATCTTTGTTTAATGGCATGAGGGTTTTCTAATGCCAAAGCTATTCTTGATGAATAGTTGTACTACTATCTAACCCATAACTGGGTGGGGGATAAGGTTGGTTGGTTGGTTGGTTGGTTGGGTTTTATGGCATATTAACCTTTGTAGCTTATTTAACGCCAAATCCATTTTTTATGTAAATAATCAGTTCTATTTCAAACAATTCAGTTTAGCATATGCACGCAATTTAAATGTAAGTACAGTATAATTGTGAAAAACATTTCTATTTCAAGCTATTCAGTTTTGTCAAGCAGTTCTAATTCAGCTAATTCAGTTTATTATAAGTACAGATTTTGTTTACACACAGTTAAATGTCAAATCATTTCTATATATAACAATTCAATTTAGTTTCAGTACACTTACAATGTCAAAAAATGGTTCCATTTCAAATAATTCAGTTTAGCATAAGCACGCAGTAAAGTAAAAAAATAAAGTAAAGTTGGCGACCGTAGTCGAGGGCGACCAGAAGGCTCCCTTTTCAATAGCTACTACACTGATGTGTAAGGGAGGTCGCTACTCCTTTCCCTGGATTGATCCACTTTACCCTTGATACATACTTTATATCGCTGAGTGTTAAGCTAGAAGGTATCAAGTACCATTTTTAAAGTCTTTGGTATGACGCGACGTGGGATTGAACCCAGATCTCCTGGACCATTGGCGAGCACTCTATCCACTAGGCCAATGAGCCGGTTTTAGTTTAAATATAAATACGGTTTAATTGTGAAAAACATTTCTATTTCAAGCTATTCAGTTTAGTCAAACAATTCAGTTTAGCATAAGTATACCGCCAGATCTATTTAACCCATAGATAGGGCCCTATCAGGATGCTACCACGCCGGGGCAGAGTGGACATGGGAGCAATAGCAATGAAGGAGTGATCCGCATTCCCCAAAGCCCCAACATCACTGGAACCTTACCATCAGATTGTTTAGTGTCATCCAGGACACTCATTGGAAGGTCTTACCTCTCTGTAGAGGTGCATTCAGTGTATTCTACAGCCCCACTGGGCAATACACAGAGTTAAATGTCAAAACAGTTTTATTTCAGATAATTCAGTTTAGCATAAGTACACAGTTTAGGTATCAAAACAGTTCTATTTCAAACAATTCAATTTAGCATAAATACTCAGTTTAAATGCAAAAATCAATATTGTAAAGGAAGCACGGTTTAGTTCTATTTGACCAATAGATAGTATCCTTATCAGGTGCTATCACTCCGGGTCAGAGTGGACCTGGGAGCGATGGCAATAAAGGAGTACTCCGAATTCCCCAAAGCTTCAGCATTACAGGAAACTCACCATCAGATTGTTTAGTGTCATATCCAGGACACTTGTTGGGGAGGTTTACCCCTCTGCAAGGAAGCTGTCGGTGTATTCTACAGCCCCAGCCGACTGGGCCTTGGGTGATAAGGGTGCTCATACCTTTCTAATAGGTATTTGTCCGAAAGTGAATGTAATAGCTGGAGTATGAACTTTCTTTACGACAATGTCGCAGTCCAGCACTTTTGCCTGTTCGCAACGGGGCCTCACACCAATTTAACCGAGTATACAAAAATATGATTTCAAGTATTTCAAGCTTGAATTCATCATCATCATCATCAAGTCGTACTGCCAACGCGGATTTCCCCCCCCCCTCTCTCTCTCTCTATCCGTACCAATCATCCATCGCTTCCAGGAGGTTCTCCAAACTATATCCAGTGTCCACACAACACTGATGTAAATAAGTACTTGTGGGCCCACCAACAAGGGGTCCATAAGAACGTCACTTATAACCTTGTACTTGCTTCTCCAGCTGTGTCCCGCATGTCTTGTTCGTTTTACTTGGATGGTTTTTGAGATGGGGGGTAAGTGACCGTACAGCAGTTGTTTCATAGTAACTGATAATAACGATCTTTTGTAAATAATTATAAACAACACGCGTCAATATACGTAAATACATTGTCACACGCTACGGCTATATTTAATGTTTAACAAAACTTGTATTATTTAGACTCTATTTTTCTGAAAGTTCTGATCTAGGATCCTCAATTCCATCCACCTTAACGACCAATCTAAATCAGGTCAATACTCTGCTCTGAAGGTCAGCAAAATATTTAGAGACTCAACGCATCACGTCACAACCCTAATTTGATTTAAACAAGAATGTCATTTGAACCCACGACCGGACTATCGTTCCCCCACATCCGGTAATATTTGCTGCAAAATGACCTTGTGACCGCCTGTCTTGCTCACTATAATCGGATTGCAGATTCATATACGTCCGCTTTATTGTCTTTTTGGCATATGTTTCTTTTATTTGAAATGAATCTGACCGAATGAGGCCTACAAGTCTTTGGTTTCGTTACGTTTTATGGTATATTAACCCTTGTGGATTATTTAATGCCAAATCCTGTTTATATACATACGCACACACATAACTATATATATATATATATATATATATATATATAATTTGAAATCGAATAGTACGTAGGTAGCATTATTTTAAACGAGTAAGAGCTCATTTGTTTGTATACAGTTAAATGGTCTCAAGAATCGCTTGGACTAGTCGGCCGGGGCTGCAGAATACACCGAGTGCATTTCTGTAGAGGGTTAAGACTCCCCCAACGAGTGTCCTGGATATAACATTAAACAATCTGATGGTGAAGCTCCAGTAATGCAGGAGCTTTGGGTAATGCGGAGTACTCTTTATTGCCATCGTTCCCAGAGAGCGCCTGATAAGGTCCTATCTATAGGTCAAATAGAACTAAACTGTGTACTGAATTGGTTGAAATAGAACTGTTTATATGTATAAAAATGGATTTGGCATTAATAACTTACAATGGTTTATGTGCTTTAAAACCAAACCAAATCAAACCAAACCAATCAAGAATCGCTATCTAAAACTAATAATTCTATTCAACATTATTCGTTCGTTTGCACATAAACGTTTTCAAGTATTGCTACCAAATACTAATTATTATATTTAATATCAAACAATTGTTTGCACACAGTTAAATGGTTTCAAATGTTGCTATCAAACACTAATAATTCTATTCAACATTATTCATTCTTTTGCACACAGTTAAATGGTTTCAACTATTTCTATCTTATACTAATAAATATATTCAATATTAATCACTTGTTTGCACACAGTTAGTTTCAGGTCTAGTAAATGATTAAATAGTTCTATTTGACCCATAGACTGTAAAAAATACTACCAATCAGGGCGAGAGTGGACCTGGAAATAATGAGATTGAAGTGGTACACCACATTCTCCAAAGCTCTAGGACTGGAACCTCACCTTCAGATGTGTCATATCCCGGACACTCGTTGGGAGAAGGACCTACCCTTCTACAAAGATGCCAACTATCGGCAATCAGCTCCCGCCGACAGAGCAGTGTATAAGTCTTTTTTAACTCCTAAATATAACTCTCAGAGCTAATTTAGTGTCCTGGATATGACATTAAACTGCATCCGGTGGTGAGGCTCCAGTTCTGGAACCCTGGGGAGTGTGGAGTACTTTTTTATTTTGGGCCATTACTCCTAGGTCTATTCTTGCCCAGAGCTGTAATACCTGTTAGGGTCCTATCTATGGGCCGGGTATATCTGTTTGAAAATTATTTTTATTAGATGTGACGTCGACTGGCTCTCATGTTGAACTGAATTTTGATCTGCATTTTTCACTGTATAATGGTCAAATTCTGTGATTAATAATTATCACACAATTAGCTTATGAATATTTATCTCTTAAAAATGTGGTCTTATCGAAAATGTATCGATGTGTGTCAAGGGTATAGAACAAAACTGCATCGTGGTGATGCAGCAGTTTGGAAACAATAGAGATTGTGCATTTACTCCCACGTAATTACGTCCTCTATAAAACGAGGTAGAATCACATTCATGGGTCAAATAGATCTGGATAAAAATTATTCATATTTGATAGAAATACTTGAAAACCATTTAACTGTGCAAGTTATTAGTATTAAGAGTTAGCTGATGATGCAATGGCTTACAATGATTGGTTGTTTAAAACTATATAATTGCCATTACTCCTAGGTCCATTCTGACCCAGAGTGGTATTAACAAGTTTGTACTTGGTATGTTTGTGTGAGTACCCATTCGTATACATTCATGTATATCCGATTGTTGTTTTTTCTTATCACTTTCTTCCTCTTTGAATTAATTGTGTGAGTATATATTAATAGGTATTCAATATACATCTGTTTGTTTTTTTCTTTTGTTCCTTGTTTTCTTTATTTCTTTATTTCTCTCATGATAGCCTTCCAGGACCTGTCTCGTATCACCAGAAGAATGTTTTGTTTGCAAATTCCTAATATTCATCACACCTCGACAACCAAAAAAACGACGAACCCAATGTTTCCACATTATACTTTTAGACAATAAACGATAACCTCTCAGTGTGACTCAAATGTGTATAGGGCAGTGAAAGAAGGTGTTCTTTTTAGTCTCCTCTGTATCTCCACACCTTAAGCACGCTGAGCTGGTAGTTTTGCTCTGAAAAATTTCTTGTCGATCGGATAGTGTTGCCTATCACCAGCCAGGTAAGATGTGCCTGGTTGAAGCACATTATCCTGGGCACCCAAAGCTAAGAGGAACGACTCTCCTCTTTCGTCAGACCAAGTTCCTCGATTAGTTCGTTTCGCACGCACTCCCGATATAATGCTGAACAAAGACCGGATTTCTGAGAGACCAGTCATAATCCTAAAGAGAACTCTTACCAATATTCTTGTAAGAAGGTGCACTTGTTTCTGAGCCATCAATGGGCCTCCCCATCAGTGCACATCCTCAAGTTCAGAAAGGTTGGTATCTTCTTTCCATGATTTGCTCCCCTCGTCATCCTGTGAACATATCCAATCATGTAACTTTAAACGTTGTGTGTGCCTACGTGTCTCGACATTCGACACGCTTTGCCTGCCTTCAGGAGTATGAAAGTAACAGATCTCACGGCGCACAGCAAGAATTTTGGATCTCCGATAGGTCTGAAACAAGAATCTTTCTTGATAAGTACACGGAAAAGGAAGTACTGAAAATCGGTAAAGAATATGCAAGACACATACCTCGGCTCTCCCGTTTTCGGAGAGTTTCCTTCGTGACAACAGCTGAGTTACAAACATGACCTATCCAGTACCTCCGAGTAGTTCTACAAATGGAGGCAAGGGACAAATCAGACGCCGCGTATTTTGTAAGGTCCATCTGTCCAACTGAAAGAGCCGGGCAAGGTTAAACTTTTTCAGAAACCCAACCAGAAGTCTACAAGCTAATCACGGTTAATCTTAGTCCCTTTATACCTATTGATTTCTTTGCTGATTTTGTAAATCTAGGCATTGTTCGTTACAAACTATGTCACAGCAACATAAGTGGAATACCTAGCAGTAAGTAATGTGATAGCCCAGTTAGCTGGGGCTGTAGAATACACCGACTGCATCTCTACAGAGTAGCAAGAACCTCCTTCAATGAGTGCCCTGATATGATACTAAACAATCTGATGGTGAGGCTTCAGTAATGCTGGAGCATTGGGGAATGCAGAGTGTCCCTTCCTGACCCTCGCATTCCGATCTAGGTTGGTAGCACCTGATAGGGTCCTATCCATGGGTCAAATAGAACAGTTTGACATTTAAATCGTGGGCAAGCAAATGCTAAATTGAATTGTTTGAAATAGAGCTGTTTGATCATTTAACTGTGTATAAACTAATGACAGATGTGTAATAGACTGATAGTGATATATAGCAATACTAGGAGCCATTTAACTTTGTTGACTTATGATAGATTGAATGGTTAGAAATAGAATTGATCATTTAGCTGTGTGTATGTACAAAATATGTTTACAAATCATATATTCAATGTATATGTAAAAACAGGATTTGGCATTAAATAATCAACAAATTGTTGACATGCCATAAAACAAAACTAAACTAGACTAAGTAATGTGATTCCCCGTAGGGCTTGTTTGTATTCAACCTGCTAAGTAAAAGTTTCAACGCAAGGACGTTTAGCATGGGAGACATAGGACAACTATGACAGATTGATTTCGACACAATGAAAGGTTCCTATTGTACCCAATTCAACTCCACTATAGATGATGCATACAAAAGGCTAAAGTCTAGATTGAATCCAGTCACAGACGAGACAACCTCCAATACACGATGATCAACCCCCATCAAAGGCCTTGGACTGATCCAGATTGATCGGCACCGTTTTCCGTCGACTTTCACTGCCATTTACAACCACTCATCTACTCGGTAGAAATCATACTAAACAAAAAAGTCTGCAAAAGGTTCGACAAGACCACAATCTTTAAGTCAGTAATTACAATATTAAAGATCGAAAATTACTGATCCAATCCCCACTATGTTTGTCCATGTGCAATAACTCCACTATACTACAGGTGAAAAGATTGGAAACAGTCCCTTGCCTCGTCCAGATGTTGAAGACCAGTGTCAGCAAGGATACGAACGTTTACAACAGCGTTAAGTACATTTCGTATGGGAGACCATCAATGCCAGGATTCTTGTACATCCCGACATTTTTCAACGTTTCCCAGATTTTATCTTCTGTTTTGGATCGTTCACTCCCAGCCACTTCTATCACCTCAAGGCGAGGGAAGTCAACTACATAGGTGTCGAACTAAGCAGGGCTCAAACCGGGTTCCTAGATTATATGTTTCCAAAACAGTCTTGAAATTTCACGTTTAGTTAGGATGTTACAAGTTCTTTTTGGACTGATCTCAGAAACAGGAAGAGATGATTTTGTTCGGTCGATGGAGGAAAGATCCATTCTTTTGAAAATTGTAGCTCTTCCCTAATGGAGGAAAGGTATCGCTCAAACACCAAAATCTACGTCAGTTTCCCTTGGCATCTAAAATTCAACTCATGCCTTTTTTTAATCTCTCTGTCGAAAATCTTTCTAATCACTTGCTTCAATTAAAAAACCTTTAACACCCACCAATCTCTCAAATGCTTTCACTCTTCAACTTGGCAGAGGTGATGATGAGGAGTTGTTTAGCCCCCCACCAACATATACACACACAAGGTGTTGGGGTATGACACAATGTTGAATTAATGTGCGGGTCCCTGCTGGAAGCAAGTTTTCCGGTGATGTGGGCATTCTTTTGAAGAGCTTCGTGCACCTGGAAATAAACATTTAACCCTTTTAAACAGGGAATAGGTGCTGTCTGACCAAGCTCTTCAATGTATCGATAGGAAACGAAGCTCATATTTATTGTATGCCTCAAACAAGTTTCTCAATATCCTGGAATATAACTTAACAAAGGTAGATTTTTTTATGAGGATCTAAATTTAAATTGGCTTAAAATATTGCTTTAAAATTGCTTATTAAAAAGAAGAAAAAGACGGCTGTGATAGTGTTATTATCAGCCATAATCTTTTCACTAACTGGCAAGGTTAGCTTTATTGTAAATCGATCTAACCACCTAAAAACTTACTAACTACTTTGGAACACTGCATTGATGATAGAACAACTCGCAAGGATTGAAATTACAGTTATTTAACCTCTAGCCCAACAGTGTTGAGATGTGATACAAGGTCTGTTTAACGGGTGCCCTGCAGGAAGCAAGCCTCCGCGAGGAGAGCCATATCAAAAATAGCTCTAATTCCTTCAGTATTCTCTTCAAAGTAGGTGATCCTGAGACCCATTAAGTAACAATATATTTATAATTGAAAAAAAAACGTTTTTGTGCCTACATTATATGCTTAATAGTTAATCCAAACGCAAAGACCGGATAATCGATCAAAATTAAACATATCGTATTTATAAATGTAGAATAGAATATAATATATTGGTTTGGTCTGATCTGATCTGATCTGGTTTGGTTTAGTTTAGTTTAGCTTGGTTTGGTTTGGTTTGGTTTGGTTATTTGTTAAAAGGCATATCAATTCCTTAAGAATTATTTAATGCCAAAATTTGATTAATTATCAAATATTTCATTGCAATTAAAACTTTTTTTCAATGTACATTACATTTCTTTTAATTACATTATTTTATTCGTAAGATCTGAGGGCGAGGCAAAGAATACGCTGCCTGTATCCCCTGAAGAGGAGTAAGACCCCCTAAAAAGGAGATTCCTGAGTAGGACACTAAACAACGTCTGATGCTCCAGTTCAGATCTGAAAGGTCTGAAGTACCTCTTCATTGCTATCACTCCCAGGTTCTAATTCAGGGTGGTAGTACCTGTTAGGGTCCAATCTATGGGTCAAATAGATTTGTTTAAAATTATTTGTTTTCGATAGGACCGTATAACAAAAAACTCGTTTGAAACAACTACCTTCAATAGGAAAACTTGATGCCATATAACTTTTGATTATTTGTATTAAGAATAGTTACTTGAAGCTATGATTATTTACGAAGGCTTTTTATTATTAGATACTTGAAACCATACAACTGTAACATAGGACCAACGTGTTGTGCTATAAAGAAAGAAGTCCACAGAAAAAGAAATACTCAAACTCAAAGGTAAGGGAAGAAAATATAGCAGTCGTTTATTATTCAGTTAGCTATGATCGTTGCAACTCGAAAAGTTCATTTTAGTTAGGTTCTTCTTCTCCCTTCCTCTTGGTGGTGTCAGCGGTGTGGGTGAGAGCTGACTGTTCACATACGTCTGACAGATAGGTCGTAGCAGACTGGGGTAGGACGGGTCGGGGCCTCGGAACCTTTAACGCACCCGTTTTGACAACAGCCTGCAACTCTCCAAGATCTCCTGGCTTGTTTTCTTATATAGAGATTTTGGGGAACAAATCGAAGATCCTCGTGATAGTTCATCAGTGATTATTTTAAAATCACGTCAAACTTTGCAGGTCATTCTGCCCGCACGCGCGAGTCTCGTGACACCTTCACCCGACCGTAATATTACACAACTGTGTACAAACAAATGACTCTTATTGAATAGAAATAATTACTAGAAATCATATAATTATTAGTATTACATAAAAATACTTGAAACCATGTGTACAACTTATAAGTATCAGATAGAAAGATTTGGTATCATATGACTGATCAAAAAAACTCTTCAAGGAGTCTACATGGTGTAATGGCTAAAGAACTGGACTGCGGCCTCGAAATAAACGAGTTTAAACTCCAATTACTACGTTTCCTTTTGGATTAATACATTTGGGAAAGGTATTAACTCCCTAATCCTCCAGTCATTGGTTAAGTGGTTTCAATGCTGTTCTTATACAACGATGGCTTCAGCATAAAATAACCTACGAAGATTGATATGCCATTAAAAAAGGAAAAAAATCTAAAGATATAACTACATAAAAATGTGAATGAACATCATTGCCAAACCTCTAGGGATAAAATAATCCTAGGCAGACTGTCATGCAGTTAAATCATTCTATTAATCAATCAATTGATCTTTTCATTTATTTATAATCAGTCATTCGTATTCCTATCTAATACAAATAATTAACACACTGTTGTGCGTTATCAATTATTCTTATCTAATAGTAACAATTTATTTACAATTACATAGTTTTAAATAAATATTTCTATTAAGTAATAATTGTTTGCTGATACGCAGCTATTTGGCTTCAAGTATTCCTACTTAACACTAATAATTTGTAAGCAATTACATGGTTTTAAGTGACTAAAAAACTAGAATTAGCCTATATTAGGTTAAGCACTTGGAATCATGTCTAAAATACTAATATCGAGTCTGAATTTGTTCGAGAAACAATTGAATATACTGATACTGAGGAAGAAGTTAGAGACTTGGGGAGATTTATCATTTTTAAATTTACTTAGTCTGGCTTCAGGTTGTTTATGGTGCCAACTGTTCCGAAGTGGTCACTGATCTAAGGTCTGAACAGGTTCATAACTGTTTAACTTTGGGGATCTAGTGGGAACCGATGCTTTGTGCGTGACTTGGCTGTAACTCAAGATGTGAGGAAACTTCCTGTTTTTCTACCTCAAGCGTTAGACTACCAGACATTTCATTTAAATAGGCAAGACTTTAGCATACAAACGGATCACCTAATCCCGGCCAGAAGACCAGACTTAATAATAATCAACAAAAAAAAAAGAGAACTTGTAAAATAATCGACTTTGCTGTCCCGGCTGACCACAGAATAAAAATGAAAGAATGTGAAAAGAAGGATAAGTACCTTGACCTTGCTAGGGCATTGAAAAAACTGTGGAACATGCAGGTGACAATTATACGAATTGTAATGGGTGCGTTTGGAACAGTAACTAAAGGATTATAAAGGGATTAGAGGACTTGGAAGTTGGCGGACGAGTGGAGACCATCCAAACGAGAGCATTATGAGAACGGCCAGAATACTAAGAAGAGTCCTGGAGACTTGAGGAGACTTGCTGTCACTCAGACTCCAGTGAAAAACCATCGGCTAACGCTGATGTGAAAAGCTCTAATGAGTGAATAATAATAATAATAATAATAATAATAATAATAATAATAATAAGAAGAAGAAGAAGAAGAAGAAGAAGAAGAAGAAGAAGAAGAAGAAGAAGAAGACAAAACAACGCCATAAGACCGAACTAAGTTAAAGCGCAAATAGATAAAACGCAACAAAATAGCAAATGTAGGTTATGTGGTGATAGAGACAAAATGATTAATCATATAATAATCGAATACAGCTAACTAGCAAAAAAAGAGTACAAGACTAGACATGATTGGATTGATAAAGGTGATCTATTGGGAATTGTGCAAGAAATTGAAATTTAACCATACCAACAAGCGATATATGCACAACCCAGAATTCGTCCTGGAGAATGAGACGCACAAAATTCCCTGGTATTTTGAGATAGAAACAGATCACCTCATCCCAGCAAGAAGACCAAACCAAGGGATAACTAACAAAAAAAAGGAGAACCTGCCGAATAGCAGACTTTCCCATCCTGGCAAAGTCAAAATCAAAGAAAACGAAAATAGAGATAAGTACTTGAACCTTGCCAGAGAACTAAAAAAGCCATAGAAGATAACGGTGATGCAGATAACTTTTATAATTGGTGCGCTTGGAACTATCCTCAAAGACTTGGAAACGAAGCTAGAAGAGTAAGTGTTGTGGTCTTCAGATAAGACCGGTGGAAGAACAACTCAAACAACGGGTGATAGGTAAACATTATTGTATTAGCAGAAAAGGGAAGTCATACAGAGGAAGTACTAGCCGTGCTCGGCTTGCAGTCCGTCAGTCAAATGTTGTCTCCCTCGAGCGAGCTAAGCTCGGAGAATATGTTTAGGTTGGACGAGTCCATCTTTGGGGTATGGTAGGATATGTCCCCATAACAGTAAGAAATCGGAGAACGAGCCGAGACAATCCAAACAACAGCACTGTTAAGATCGGCTAGAATACTGAGAAGAATCCTGGTGACCTGAGAAAACTTGCCATCATTTAGACTCCGTGAAAGACCATCATCTAACGCTGGTATGAAAACTCACAAGGAGCAATAATAATAGTAGTAATATGGGAAAGTTACGAAGACCTTTATCTCCCAGCTGAGGGTTAAATAGAACATCTACAGTTCTAGTATAAGGAGGACTTTCACATAAAATATACCACGACGGTTGATATGCCATTAAACAAACAAACCAAACCAATAATAATAATAATAATAATAACAAAGAAAGCAAAAAAAAGAGTGTACGTAGACCTGCCAGAGAACTAAAGAAGCTGTGGAACGTGAGGGTGACGGTAATGCTAATTGTAATCGGTGCACGTGGAACGGTCCACAAAGACTTGGAAAGGGGACTGAAAGAGTTGAGAATCAGAGGACGAATCGAGACTATTCTGTACATTATTTAGATCGGCCAGAATATTGAAAAGAGTCCTGAAGACTTGAAGAGACTTGCTGTCACTTAGACTCCAGTGAAATACCTCCAGCTAATGATGGTGTGAAGAACTGACAAGGAGTGAAATAATAATAATAATAATAATAATAATAATAATAATAATAATAATAATAAACGAATGCAGTAAATTAGCGCAAAAAGAGAATAAGACTCGTGACGACTGGGTGGGGAAAGTGATCAACCGGGAATTATGCAAGAAATTGAAATTTGCCATACAAACAAATAGTCTATGCACAACCCAGAATCCGTCCTGGAGAATGAAACGCATAAAATTCACCAGAATTTTGAAATACAAACAGATAATCTAATCTCGACCAGAAGACTAGGTTTTAAGATAGTCCACAAAAAATAAGGTGTCGAATCGTGGACTTTGCCGTCCCGGCAGACCACAAAGTGAAAATCAAAAAAAAAAAAATGAAAAGAGAGACCTTGCTAGTGGACTAAAGAAACCTATGGAACATGAATTTGATAGTGATATCGATCGTAATTGGTTCGCTTTGAATAATCTCCAAAAGTTTGGTAAAGGGACAGGAAGATTCGGAATCGATACTATCCAAACAACAGCATTATTGAGATCGGCCATAATATTGAGTAGAGTCCTGGCGACTTGAGGAGGCTTGATGTCACTGACTCCAGTGAAAGTTCATCAGCTAACGCTGATGGGAAAAACTAGCAACGAGTAACAGTAAAACAGTAATAATAGTAATGATAATCCACACCAGCGGAAATTACCGTCGTTTTCGCAGCAGCGATGGCGGCATCATTGTTAGGAAAATGTTGTCTGTGTAGTCCATCTTTAAACTACCCAATTCTCGCCGGTGAGCAGCGTGAAACCATTTTCCTGTAGTGAGTTGACAGCTGCGTTTCAAAAACACATCACGTTTTTGAAAACGTGGCCTGAGTTTTTGACTCGGTCACATTTGAAAATGAGCGACTTGCTTTTGCAGTGTGACAATACAAGGTCTCGTGGCAGCTTAAATTCCAAACAAGCAATCAGTGCATGGCTGGACAACTTAGCCTCGTCCTTCCGACCGTCCTGACCTGAAACCCTCCGGCATTAATGTGTTTGGGCCCATGGAGGCACTCGGGGTGGGGCTTTAGCCGTTCTCCAATCATCATAAGACGAAAGAAACAACACGTACATAGTTAAGAAAGCGATCAAAAAGCTTTTACGAAGCGGGTATCGATATTCAAAAGTGAAATACAGCAATTGAAAAAGAAGGAAACTATGTTGAAAAGTGGATTTGGTTTCCAGAGACTTTTTTATCATTTTGCTATGCTTTGTGTGTTTCTGATATTAAGTAAAGTAAGTAAAGTTGCTGGCCTTTGTCGAGGAGGATTGGGCAAATGAGTAGTGTTCACCAATGGTCAGGAAGACCAGGGTTCAATCCCAGGTCGAGTTATATCAAAGACTCAAAAAATGGCACTTGATGCCGCCTTGCTTAACACTAAGCATTATAAAGTATAAATCAAGGGTAAAGTGGAGCAACTCAGGGAAAAGAGTAGCGCCCACCCCTACATCTCGGTGTAGTAGCTGTTGAAAAGGGAGCTTCTAATATTAAATCTGCTTCAATTTCTAAAAAATCAGAAATAACTTTTTTGACCGACCCTCGTAAATAATTAAGTTGTTAGATTATCCATAGATTTTAATAGTTTACAGACTAATTTTGATACATACCAAAATAGTTTTGGAAAATTGAACAGTATGTGACCAGAAAAATATCTATCAAAATAAGAAGGAGTGGAAGTAAAGAAAGAAAGAAGCGAAAGCTGATGATCGAGATAGATAGATAGATAGATAGATAGATAGATAGATAGATAGATAGATAGAATTAAACTAAAGGAAACTATACAAAAAAGAAAACATCACAAAATTGAAAAATAATTCAAATAAAGAATGGAGATGTTTTACTGATAAAAGAGGTATTGAATAAATACCCAGAAAAGAAGATAAAAAGTAGCATATGTTAGAAGAAGAAGAAGAAGAAGAAGAAGAAGAAGAAGAAGAAGAAGAAGAAGAAGAAGAAGAAAGAAAAAAACAACTCCCAAAAAGATGAAGTCGTTCAATCCAGCTACTTTTCAGTCCGTTCGTTGTCGTCGTCGTCGTCGCTGTCATCATGAATCCATCGTTAGCAGCAGATTAAAGCTTGATAATTTTTGTTCAAAATGGCGGCTGCGTATCATCCGTGCTGTCCTTCCCCAAGAGAATCGCTTACATGCCAAGTTCTCTTTTGCTAACCGGCTACTGACGGACAAGGTGTGCACAGCAAATGACTTTCTGATTACGAATATTCACTACAATCAGTTAAGACGGTCAGGAAGGCCGGGTCGAGCCCTTGCGCCTGGGCGGGTCGTTAGTTCGATGGCATTTCTCACTCACTTCCGACAAAATAAGGTCGTGACTCACTGTTACAAACTAGTCACCCTCTCCCCAATAATTCTTTTCTTTTCTTTTTTTCTCTCTTTTTTTTTCATTCCAGAATTCCATGCAAAAGGTTGTCTTCATCGTTGTTATATTTTCTGGTCTAATCATTATTGATATTTCTTTAGATTAGCTAATATGAAAAGATAAAGAGTTGGATGCGACACAACATCAATTTCTAAACGGAGTAAAGCTGGTTTGATGTCTGAGTTTTCCTTCTCCTTGACAGGTTGCCTTACAAAGGCTGAAAAACAAACAAGTGTGTATTTACTCAACATATCTGCTACAAACAGGATGCGAAACAAGGTAAATTTTTAAATGGTGCAAAGCTGATCAGACTTCTGAGTTTTCCTTCTCCCAGACTGGTTGCCTTAGCAAGGCTACAGAGCCCAGTGAGTATTTACTCAAGCTCCGCCGCCACGAGCAGAATACGGCACAATGTCAATTTTTAAGTGGAGTACAGCTGGTTTTGAATTCAGAGTTTTCTTTCTCCAATTTCGGTCGTTTACCACAACAAAAGAACCTACTATTTAGCCATTGCTGAAGGAAGAACAAATAGATTTATGCTTTTCCCATGGACATAATTGCAAAGTTGAATTCAATCAACTTTGTCCAGGATTTAAATTTTGAGTCGCTGATTCCATTTCCTTTGATGATAACCGTTACACTAAGTATACCTCCTGAACAGACAGAGAGAAGGAATACTATGTGGCGTCAATCTACTCTAGTGAGGATGATCTGTCTTGATAATCAGTCTCCCAAATCTGGATACAAAGGAAATTCGCAATGATTTCAACCATGAGATAGACTAATAATTTCCGTTGACTTTTATTTGATTCGTTGGTTGGTTGGTTGGTTGGGTTTTATTGCATATCAAACTTCTGTAGGTTATTTAAGACCAGATCTATTTTTATGCAAATAGTCAGTTCTATTTCAAACAATTCAGTTTAGCATGAGTGCACAGTTTAATTGTCAAAAATATTTCTCTATCAAGCTATTCAGTTTAATCAAACAGTTCTAATTCAGCTTGAGGCAGATTTTGTTTACATACAGGTAAATGTCAAAACATTTCTATATCAAACAATTCAGTTTAGTGTAAGTAGAGTTTCTAAATCAAAAACAGTTTCATTTCAAACAATTCAGTTTAGCGTAAGTATGCAGTTTAAATGTAAGTGCAGTTTATTTATCAAAAATATTTATATTTCAAACTATTCAGTTTATTCAAACAGTTCTAATTCAAACAATTCAGTTTAGCATAAGTATGCAGTTAACCCATAGATAAGGCCCTATCAGGTACTACTCCTCCGGGCCAAAGTGGACATGGGAGAGATGGCAATGAAGGAGTACTCCGCATTCCCCAAAGCTCCTGTCTTACTGGAACTTCACCAGCAGATTGTTTAGTGCCATATCCAGGACACTCGTTGGTGGGGGGGGGTCTTACCTCTCTGCAGAGAATCAGTCAGTGTATTCTACAGCCCCAGCCTATTTGATTCGTTTTCAGTAAATTTAGATGATACCCGGGGTTGACATAATGGTTACCAGCCTGGAAAATGGTATCGGCGAGACGACTTCAAATTCCGATCGAGGTTATTTATGTTCACATCGAATTAATGCGATTTATAAAGGCATGAATCACATCTCTTCCTCTCCTTGCTATGGGTAAAATAATAGGGAAGATTAATTTCTCTAGCCTTAACAGGAATACTCTATTAAACACATTAAAACTTTCAGTCTCTCTAATAATTGTAACAGTTAATATGTCTTCTCCCTCTAGCTATGGACAACTCAGTCGGCAGGGACGGTAGAATACGCCGATCGCATCACTGCCCAGGAGTAAGACCTTACCACCAACGAGTGTTCTGGATGTAACGCTAAACCATCCGATGATGAGGCTCCAGTCCTGGAGCTTTGGGGAATGTGGAGTGAACCTCATGGCCATTACTCTCATGTCAATTCTGACCCGGAGTGGTAGTACCTGTCAAGGTCTCCTCAACGGGTCAAATAAAATTGTTTAATCATTTATTAGACTTGGAATTATTTAACTGTGTGTCAATAGAACTATAGCAATTTTTAAAATCATTTAACTGTGCGAAAACAAATGAGTCTTGGCTCGTTTTAAAATGATGTTACCAACAAACTATTCGTTTACAAATTATATATATTCAATATCTTTATAAACAGGATTTGATATTGAATAACCAACAAGGGTTGAAATGCCATAAAACGCAACCAAACCAATCTACATGGGTGAATAGTAGAGCAGACTGGATACTCAAGCCTTGGCAAGTCAACCAACATAAGTGAAGTAAAATTTTGAATCCAAACCAGCAGTACTTTACTTTAAAACCGACCTTATGTCACACCCTGTTCGTGATAGAGGGGTAGGGTGAATATATATGTATATATGTGTGTGTGTGTATATATATATATATATAGTAAACACTAAAATCATTGTATATAACTGGACGACCAATGAACCGTTGCGTTATGTTTCTAATTTAAAAGAGGTGGAGGATTCTAATTAGCCTTTCATAACTATCTCCTTTATATCGATAGATTAATTGATTGATTTTAATGGCATATAGCCCCGTCTATGGGTTATTTCATGCCTAAAGGTTGGGGAATCGAGTTCATTTACATTTATTACGTTCGATGAAATGAAACCCAGCTATTTCCGAACAGCAGTCGTGTCGATACTACTGTATGGATGCATTACATGGATGCTAACTAAACGTATGGAGAAAAAGCTTGACGGCAACTACACAAGAATGCTGTAAGCAATATTGACCAAGTCCTGGAGGCAGCACCCCGCAAAACAGCAGCTGTACGGCCACTTACCACCCATCACGAAAACTATCCTAGTTAGACGAGCCGGACATGCGAGACACTGCTGGAGAAGTAGGGACGAACTCATAAGTGACGTACTCCTGTGAACCCCTTCACATGGACGAGCAAAGGCAGGACGAAAAGCTAGAAAATACATACAACAGCTCTATGCCGATTCCGGATATAGCCTTGAAAACCTACCGGAAGCGATGGGCGATAGAGATGGGTGGCGGGAGAGGGTCAGGAAGATCCACGCTGGCGGCATGACATGATGATGATGATTACGTTATTGTTTCTGAACAGTTTTTTGCACACATTTAAATGATATCAAGTATTCCTCTCAAATGCAAATAATTTGTATGGTTTGAAGTATTCCTATCTAATACTAATAATTACATGGTTCCAAGTAATTGTTCCTATCTAATAATAGTCATTTGTTTACACACAGTTATATGGTTTAAAGTAACAAATAATCATACTTAAAAATAATTAACGCTCCAAGTAACTATTCCTTATGAAAACAATTTAAAGATATATGATATCAAGTATTAAATCAAATATTCAAGTATTCAAATCAAATACGAATATATTTTTACAAGATCTATTTGACCGAAAGATAGAACCTTAACAAGTACTTCTATTCTGAGTTAGAACTGGAGCCCCACCATCAGATGCAATTTATTGTCATACCCAGAACACCTCTTTTGGGGAGGTCTTACCCCATTGCAGAGGGTACAGTGAAGCTGATAGGGTGGTTCTTCCATGAATGGGGAGTAAAGAGTACTGATAGTATTTTTTCACTCACTCACAGGACTGAAGTATGTCACAAGTTCCTTTTTTAAAATGCGTACATATAGTCAGAGATGAAAAGTTTCCCAACTCCTTGACCTTTGCATACAATGTAGAGGTCCTACCAAGGAGGATGATTTCTCAGGCAGGATTTTAATTAGGTATTTAAGCCATGTTTATGGGTATTCAAAAAGCTTAGCTTAATTTGGCACAAAGATGTAAAGAGTAAATAAGATGGATTCATGCCTTTCCCTATAGTATTAACGTTTTAGTTTGCACTAATGCCCTTAGAAAAAACTAATCCATAAATTCTCCTACTAACCATGGACAAGCAGTCGGTCAGACTGGCTTGGGCTTTTTTGCCTTACTAGAGCAAACTGCCTCGGGAGAAAAAAACTATGAATTCAAACTATATGTATCTAATAAAGACAAATGGCATATAACACTCCTCAACACATATCACACTGGTTGCAACCATACACATACAGTTACTTTACACGTTATGATTAACTTACTCAACGAGCTTTATTGTATAACATCTGGTGAGTCCCCGTGGCGTAGTGGCTGCAGCCTCGAAGTAAGCGAGTTCGAACCCCAGTCGCACTATTACCTTCACTTTCGAACTAATACCCTTGGGAAAGATATAAAAACCCTTATCCCTCCAAGCTAGGAGTTAATTCGCTAAAAAAAATTGACCTTCTGTCGTATCTTGCAAGTGGCGGTGGGGTTGGGCTATTTTTAAAATAGTATAATTAGTGGCACTCGGGGAGAATCTAAATCAATAGAGAAATACTGGAGTAACTGATTATCGTGCTGGTGATCGTAGTGAATGGGATTTTCAAAAATAGAATGAAGGCAAAGATATATATACATATATTTATATATACGCACCTTGCAGATTTTAAATATTTCCATATATACGTGCATGTTTATCTGCACACACACACGCGCGCGCATATATACATATATATATATATATATATATATACCACTTATTGGTAACCGGGGCCATTGTCCTAATTAGTGTTCGCCAATGGTCCGGGAAATCGAAGTTCAATCCATGTCGAGTCATACCAAAGACTCAAAAAATGGTCCTTGATGCCGCCTTGCTTGACACTCAGCATTATAAGGTAAGGATCAAGGATTAAGTGGAGAAATCCAGAGAATGGAGTAGCGCTCTCCCCTACACCTCGGTATAGTAGCAATTGAAAAGGGAGCCTTTGGGTCACCCTCAACTGAGGATTCCAACATAACTTTACTTTATATACCACTTATAATATTATTCACCAGATATAGTACGGTGAAGCTCGATGAGTAGGTTGATCACGACGTGTAAAGTAACTGTGTTTGTATGGTTTCAACTAGTCATTTCATCTTTTATATATATATATATATATATATATATATATATATATATATATACGGGTAGAAAATATATGCGTGGTATATAAATTAACAACGGGCAAGTGAGGAAATCGCTTGGGCTTGTTTATACAAGGAATTTCTAAATAACGCACCGGCGAAAACGCGGTTTTTGTTTTTTGTTTTTATTTTTGTTAAATTTGTTAAAATTATAAATCAAACAATTATAGAAACAGATTTTTAAAGTGTTTTTAAATGCAAATTTGAAAATTATATATATAATTTTTAAAATTCGAGACCGCAGTCCAATACTTTATCCATTCTGCCACGGGGAAGCTAGAGTGCTGAACTGCGATATCGGACTAATACCCTAAGGAAAATTATGAACCACTTTATCCCCCAACCCGTAGCTATGCTTTGGCATTACATAACCCACGAAGGTTGATATGCCTTTAAACAAAGATACCCTATCATAAGTATAAATGGGGGAATATATGTTCGTATATATCTATAGGGGAAGGAGTAGCACCCTCCCCTACATCTCGGCGTAGTAGCTATTAAAAAGGGAGCCTTCGAAACGCCTTCGACTAAATTCGTCAACTTACTTTACTTACATATTTAAATAAATCGTTATTTCTTAGATATCACACAGTCGGTGAGCCTTTTTTTGCTTGAAAACAATAACTTTATATAACTATGAGTTTGAACTTTTGGTTGTTTGTTTGGTTGGGTTTTATGGCATATCAACCTTTGTAGGTTATTTAAAGTCAAATCCATTTTTATACAAATAATCAGTTCTATTTCAAACAATTTAGTTTTGCATAAGTACAGTTTCAATGTTAAAACAGTTCCATTTCAAACAATTCATTTTCGCATAAGTAGGAAGTTTAAATATAAGTACACAGTTTAATTGTCAAAAACATCTCTATTTAAAGCTATTCCGTTTTGTCAAACAGTTTTAATTCAAACAATTCAGTTTAGTATAAGTACAGTTTTTGTTTACACACAGTTAAATGTCAAAACAGTTCTAATTCAAGTAATTCAGTTTAGTTCTATTTGACCCATAGATACGACCCTATCAGGTGCTACCACTCCGGCCCAGAGTGGACCAGGGAGTGATGGCAATGAAGGTGTGTTCCGCATTCCCCAAAGCTCCAGCATTACAGGAACCTTGCCATTAGATTGTTTAGTGTCATATCAGGACACTCGTATTCTTCAGGCTCAGCCAACTGGGCAATTGAACTTTTGGTATAAAACATAAAGATGCACATGCTGTAATACACTTTGCATTTTAAGCAATACTGTGTGTGTGTGTGTGTGTGTGTGTGTGTGTGTGTGTGTGTGTGTGTGTGTGTGTGAAAAATTGTGCAATAGAGACAATTCTAACAGTTTGAAAATACTGAATCATTTCTTTTCCCCTCTATTCTGTTTTATTTGGTTTTTCAGTGTAAAAATCTGCACCGGCTTTTTTGGTATTCTTTGTTCCCTGATTTAACAGAATGTAACATGTTTGGCAACAACGTGGGCACACAAGAAAGATAAATAAAGCTGAAGATAAGAGCTATGTCAAAATCATTAGAATAAACATTTTTATCCTATTTTAGGGACTCAATTACGATGAGTATGGAAATATAAAGCCTTTTTAGAAATCATTGACAGTTCTCAGGCAAAAGACATTTTTTTTTAGATATGCCGAACGAATGGAATTTATTTACGTATTGATGGATTTTTGTAGATTAGTAGATTGGTGTATCTCGAGGTTATCACAGATTTTATGAAAACAGACAGATTGAGAGAAAGGTAGATCAATTTCAATCTGATTTCGTTCCATTTTCGTTGCGATTAAAAGTACGACAAACTTTATATTCTTAAAATAGAACCTTGTAGAATTTGCTGATTGCACACACACACACAGACACACAGACACACACATATACACAAAAAGCATATATATATATATATATATATATATATATATATATATATATATATATATGTAACTATTGTGTGTGTGTGCATGCGTGCGTGCGTGAGTGATATATATATATATATATATATATATATATATATATATATATATATATATATTGTGCATGTGTTTTTGACACGTGTGTGTATGTGCGTGCGTATGATATATATATATATGTTTGTGTATGTGTGTGCGTACGGGTCTTTTGTGAGTGTATGAGATATATATATATATATATATATATATATATTTGAGTATTTACGTCTTTGTGTGTGTGTGAGAGTGCGTGCGTGTGATATACAGGTATATATATATATATATATATATATATATATATATATATATATTTGTGTGTAGGTGTCTTTTGTGTGTGCGTATGTGTGTGGGTACATGGGATATATATATGTATTTTTGTGTACATGTCTTTTGTGTGTATATGTGTATATATATGCGTGTGCGCGCGTGTGATATATATATATATATATATATATATATATATATATATATATATATATTATATATATGTATTTGTGTGAACGTGTCTTGTGTGTGTGTGAGTGTGTGTGCACGCGCGTTTGTCTGTGCGTTTGTGTGTGTATATCAGACATATTCAGATGAATATAAATATGAAAATGGAGTGCACGAATGTGTGTGTGTCATATGTGTATATGTGTGTGTGCGTGTGTGCCAGCGTATATGTGTGGATTAATACTCTATTTCGAGAGAGTCTGCGGAAAATAAGTTCTTGTAATCTTTCAGAGTCAGTTCCACAAATTTTACTTAATTGGCGCTCCATATATCTTGTGCGTGCCTGTGTATGTGAGCGCGCACGCGTGAGCGCGTGTGTGTGTGTGAGTGAATTAGAAAGTGTGTATGAGAGAGAGAGAGAGAGAGAGAGAGAGAGAGAGAGAGAAATACCTAGGAGCCTTGTCATGTATTAATCTGGCACGACAAATAAGCGTTTACTGATCAACCAAATAATAGCACGTATCTAAATTTTTAAATCTACTAACGAAATGGGTCCAAAAAGAAACTGATTTTTTTTCATAAACTTATTGCTTCACCTACAAATTCAATATGAATTGTGCGATGAATTGGTTATAGAGCTAGGTGAGCAGACTATTGACAGTGACTAGCAATTCCCATTGGATTCTGAATATTTTGGGCCTTGTGCCAAACTAAGTAAATAACTATAAATTCGTTTCTGATACAGCTATCAAAAGCTAACTTTTTTTAAATGTAGTGGCAACTAAACTCTCCTAATGCCTTTGAAGAGCAAACAAAGTTTTGAAATTTTATATGAATTCTCTATACTGCGAATTATACGTAGATACATACATATGTATATACAACAGTAAAAACCCAATTCCCCCTGTTAAATCTGTGGGGTTGTTAATGATTTATTATTTGAAACAGGAAATTGCGAACATTGGAGTTTGCGGCCAAATGTTGGTTTCGTTTCGCACCTTTATCATAAGGCGGGAAAATACAGTCACATGCCAATGGAACGTTCCCTTTCGACTTGGGGATTAGCAACCTCCAAATCAACAACGACCTCTAAGCTGAGATACTTTCATCTGCGGACCTAACTTTGTGATTAGAGCATGAGATTGGTGAATGAAAGGTCTAAACATCTGCTAATGTTTCCTGTTTTATCACAAGATACAAGATTACAAAAATAAGAACATTTTATGACAAATCAGATAGAAATACATGATACCCAACAGCTATGTGAAGATTATTTGTATTAGATAGGAATATAGCCCAGTCAGCTGGGACTTAAGAATACACCGATTGCATCTCTGCAAAAGGATAAAACCCCACCTCACCTCACAAGTGTCCTGTATATGACACTAAACCATCTGCTGGTGAGGCTCCCGTCCTAGAACTCTAAAGAATATGGACTACTCCTTCCTTACTATTACTCCTTGGTCTACTCTGACCCAGAGTATTAGGTAGCCGATAGCGTATATATAAACATATATATATACGTAAAGATTCCTTCGCTTACGCTCTGAAACACGATAGCTCTTGGGGCAAGATATCCAGCTGACTTACTGTCAATTGGGTTTCGATCTCGGCTTGAAGCATCTTGCGTGTCTAGCAACACTGAAGAGTTGTGATACAACGAAACAGTCTGTCTGTGGATGATTATATATTCGGAGAAAAACTTTTTAAATGAAAACTTATTGATACCTCTGTACACTGCTTTTTTTTCAATTTGTATATTTTTATCTTGTTTTTATATTTTCTATATGCATGGCTCTTATCACCTTCCCAATTTTCTGACCGGCTGGGGCTGTAAAACACATCGACTGGTTCTCTACACAGGGGTAAGACCCCCCACCCAACGAGTATCCTGGATATAACACTAAATTATCTGATGGTAAATCTCCAGTCCAGGAGCCTTTGGGAATGGGGATTACCCATTCATTGCCATTACTCCCAGGTACACTCTGACCTGGAGTGGTAGTACCTGATAGGCACCCATCTATTGGTCTAATAGAACTGTTTAATCATTTAACTGTGTGCAAAAAAATGACTAATATTAAATTGAGTTATTAGCAGTAGATAGCAATATTTGAAACAAATTTAACTGTGAGCAAATAGAACTATTAGTGTAAGATAATAATACTTGAAACCATTTAACTGTGAGCAAACAATGAGCTCTGACTCGTTTAAAAATAATGTTACTCACAAACTATTTTCTGAAAACCATATATATGTATAAACAGGATTTGGCATCAAATAACCATCAAGAGTTGATATGCTATTAAACCAAGTAATTTAAACCTAGAGAGCAACACTTGAAACCATTTAACTGTATACAAACAAATGATTATAGACGAATAAAGAGTGTCATTTAAAAAATGCAATGGAACATTGAAAATACTGTTATGATTACGAAACATTTACAAATAAATCAAATTTCAGAATTAAATAATCCATAAGAAGTTGGTATGTCTTTAAGCAAATAAAGCAAATCAGCCCAAACCTATACAAGTTATCTTATTTTACGTGTATAAATACGATATGTTTAATTTCAATAGTCATTCAATTCTTTCTCGAATAAATCCAGATTTTACGTTAGTATTTAATAAATGATAAATCTACTCTAGTCTCTTGCACCTTCCTCAGTATCACGAGAGTTCCCAGAACAAAATCTTTATATGCATATTCAATTTTTTTCTCGAATAAATTCAGACATGAGATTAGTATTTTTGACAGGATTTCAAGTACTCTAACCACTATGGACTAATTCTAATCTTCAGGTTTCAAATTTTTCTCACTTCCTGAGTGAGGTCCAGGTACATTTTAATCTTAACACTTTTTCGTCTTCTCATCTGTGTGTGTGTGTGTGTGTGTGTGTGTGTGTGTGTGTGTGTGTGTGTGATGCCGAATAATTCCCGAGATACTAAGTCTAACGTAAAGTTGGGCGGGTTTCGATTCCAGCTTCAAGCATCCTTGTGTCTAGTCACACTGAGGAGTTGTGATTCAAAGAAACAGTAAGTCTGTCTGTGGATGACAATACACACGCTCCCCACCGCACCGGGGGTTGACCACTCTGGTGACGGAATTAATGGTTGCCACTAGCGTAATGCAAAGCTCTTCTCATGAATTGAGCATTCTGGTATCCGTTAAGGCAAAATATAAACAAACGAAAGCTACTACATAATATGATTCTCGAGCTAACGTATGTCGTCCGCTAGCTGAGCGGTAAGATACTAAGTCTAACGTAAAGTTGGGCGAGTTTCGATTCCAGCTTCAAGTGCCCTACGTGTCTAGCCACACGGAACAGTTGGGATTCAACGAAACCGTCTGTCAGTGGGTGACAATGTATATATATATATTATGAACAGTGGGTTTCAAGTATGCTTCTTAAATATATTTGTTCAAAATAGCGTGTGTGTCGTTGGGCAGTAGTCCTTAATTTAAGCATATTTGATAAAGACATATTTTGTCTATATAATTTTATTAGGATTCTTTCAGGTTTCCTGACAAGTGTTTTGGTTTTAGGTTGGAGTTGGTAGGGGAATTTACCGAAATTGTCCTGGGCGCTTTCGGCCCTTTCATAGGCCATCATCAAGGGTTATTTACACGTCTAAAGATTGTCTTTTAAAAAGGTTTTAGTTTTTTTATAACATTGCAAAAATTACCTAAATGTATAGTTCAATTAAACTGAGATACTGATGACATCGAACGAATTTAAAACAGACTACTATCAACAGAAATAGAATATTATCGAGAGAAATAGATTGGTTATTGTTTGGTTGGTTGGTTTTTATGGCATATCAACCTTTGTAGTTAATTTAATGCCAAATCCATTTTTATGCAAATAGTCAGTTCTATTTCAAACAATTCAGTTTAGCATGAATACACAGTTTAATTGTCAAAAACATTTCTATTTCAAGCTATTCAGTTTAGTCAAACAGTTCTAATTCAGCTAATTCCGTTTAGTATAACTACAGAGAAATAGAATATTAAAAAAAGGACTAAAGGCATTCCAAAACATTGTCGCTATAAAACAATCTTTAGACTTTATAATTATTATTATCATTAGTTTTTCACACCAGCGTTAGCTGATGGTCTTTAACTGGAGTCTAAGTGACAGCAAGTCTTCTCATGTCTCCAGGACTCTTCTCAGTATTCTGGCCGTTCCAAACACTGCTATAGTCTGGATGGTCTCCGCTCGTCCTTCGATTACCAAATCTTCCAGCCCACTTACCAAGTTTTTGGGGATCGTTCCGAGTGCAGCAATTACAATTGGTATCACCGTCACAATTATTATTATTATCATTATTGTTATTATTGTTATTATATATGTGTGTGTGTGCATGCGTGTGTGTATGCTGTTTCTCGTCTTTATATACAACTTATTCTATTTTTCTAACTGCCGGAAATGCCAGTGAAAATACATAAAAACAAATGCAGAAAACGCACACACCATTTCATGCTTACATATGTAAACTTACCTAGACGGATACGTACACGTCTGCTTTCCTCTACTCTATGTCAGAGTGAGAAGCAGCCTCACCCGGGGGTCAACAATCGTTCCATGAGTTTTAGCCCTGCGGCAAAATCTACCAAATCGTTCTCCTTGCTGAACTGTCGTTTGACAGAGTCACCCCAAAACAATATGGCCTTGTTTGAACAACTTATTGAAAGGGTCAGATTTTCGAAATTTTTCTGCAACCAGGGAACTTATAACCAAAGAACTTTGAAACTTTTTTTTTTTTTTTTTTACTTATTTATCTCTTATTTTGGAACTTTTTTTCTGTTCTTTTCCTTTTTAGCTTGAGGCTTTATCCATTTCGTGATTCTTCGCTAACTTGAATATTTTTGCACTTATATTTCGCAGCAGTAACTTGTGAGCCTAGCTCAGAAAATAACAAGATAATGTTCTGATGAAGGGGCACTTGGTCTCTGGGAACCAATAGAAGAAAAATAAAAACAACAAAACTCGCCATGCGATGTTAATAAACTTTTAGCTAGTGAGTTTGATTCTCACAGGGGGCTCCATACTTTTGGCCTTGAACAATAAACTATTCTTTGCTTAAGAAAGGACTAGACTTACCTAACTTCAAGGCTAGAAGTATGGAACCCCTGGTGAGAATCAAACTCCCTGAAGAAAGATCTGAGAGCGTAGTTTGCCAACCACTACACCACACAAAGTGACCATTCAAACAGGTATTGTGGGCCAGTTTTGGTCGTTTTTATTTTTCTTCAGTAGATTACCTGGGGTCAAGAGCCCCACCTTTTTCTCGTGGTGTAATGGTTAAAGCGATGAACTGCAGAATCGTAGTACGCGAGTTCGTACTCCAGTCGCGCTATTACGTTCACTTTCGGGCAAATACCCTTGGGAAAGGTATGAACCCCCTTATTCTCCCTCCAACTATGGGTAAATAGTAGGACGGACTAGGTTCTTCAGCCTTGGTGAGGCAACTAGTCTAGGAGAAGGAAAACTCTGAATTCAAAACCTGTTAAACTCCGCTTAAAAATTGACCTTGTGTCATATCCTGCCCGAGCGGAGGGGTTGGTAAATAGTACCTTTTCTTAAAACATTATTTTACTTTTCGTTATTTACTAAGCTTTCTCTGTCTGGCACAAAAGACCTAACGTTCCTTATAGTATTTGTTGTTACTTAGTGGTTACCAATATAAATATAGTCCCATAGTATCAAACTACGGCGACTACATCATAGTAAGCGATTTCAAACTCCGGTTGCGCTTTCAGTCTAATAACTTTGAGAAAGATATGAACCATCTTATTCCTCCACCTCCCAGTTATGGCTTAAATAGTACCACTACTTTTCTTCTACAAGGATGGATTTGGTAATAAATGACCCACGAGGGTTGAAATGCTATAAAACAAAGAAACAAAAAACATCTTAAAATTGAACAGGATCATCGCTGCTTGTGTAATCATTTAAAACATTGTTTGTTTATTTGGGGTGGGGTATGGAAATTTCTCAGAACATCAATAAACTAGGAGTCAATTCAAGGACTAAGTTTACAGATCACTAAAGTTAAGTAACGATGATCTTCCTCAAAAGTTAGATTGCCCAGTTGGCTAGGGCTGTAGAATACACCAACTGCACTTCTGCAGAGAGGTAAGACACTCCTCAATGAGTGTCCTAGATATGACACTAAACTATCTGATAGTGAAGTTCCAGTAATGCTGGAGCTTTGGGGAATGCAGAGTACTCTTTCCTTGCTATCACTACCAATTCAACTCTGCTCCGGAGTGGTAGCACCTGATAGGGTCCTATCTATGGGTCAAATAGAACTAAACTGTGTACTTATGCTAAATTGAATTGTTTGAAATAGAACTATTTTGACATCTAACTGTGTGCAAACAAAAAACTATACTTATAGTTAACTGAATTGTTCGAAATAGAATTGTTTATATGTATAAAAATGGATCTGGCATCATGTACCATAAAACCAAACCAAACCAAATCAAAAGTTAGATAAGTAACCATTTAGCAATAGGAAGTTCAGTACACAAAGTGAACCTCTCAAAGCTTTTGGTGGGTGTTATACCGGGGATTTCAATCTCAGGACATCACCTCCCCATTGAGCAAAAGAAGAGGGTATGACACCTTCGTGACATTGTTCGCGAGAACAAGATATCACTTGGTTAAGTAAATTACACCACTCTGCGGTATTTGCTGCTCGCCCCACCGAACGGGCAAGTGTGGCACCAGGTCTTTTTTTTTTTTTGGTGGGTCCGGCCGCTGGGCCGGAGCCCACAAGCGCCCAACATGACCAAAAATACCTTCGGCCTCGTCGGTACTCCCACTCTGCAGACGCATTTTCTTTTAAATTTGAAAATTTAAAGTTAGTCTCCATACTTTCTATCATACTCTATTGCTTGTTTTATTTTACTTTTAAGTTTAATGCTTGTTATATAATGACATGTAAAATTTACTGACTTTATTGGTTTCTTTGTTTAATGGCATACTAACCTAGGAGGGTTATTTAATGCAAAACCATCCTAGTAGAAAGAAGAACAGCAGGGACACTATTTAACTCAATGCGAGGGAGATAAGAGACTTCATAGTTTTCCCAAGGGTATTAGTCCAAAAGTGAACAGAATAGCGCGACTGGAGTTCGAACTCGCTTACAGCAAGGTTGCAGTCTAACACTTTAGTCATTACACCATAGGAACTTCCTCCGGACTGCCTTTAGTAATGATATATCCCACCTTGAAACATCTCGCGTGTCTAGCTACACTGAAAAGGTATAATACAATGAAACAGTCTATCTTTGGATAACGATATATATATATATATATATATACTTTCTTTAAAGAAAAAACCAAAGACTGGTTATTTTAGGATTATAAATTTATTTCCATCCTGTTTTGCGTTTCTGATGTAAACCAAAAACACGAAGAAAAATATTACAGGAATTCTTCAGCTCTTGAATGATTTTCTTGTCCTGAAGGAATTACTCCCAACTCTGGTTTAACTGGACCGAATAATACCTCTATATATATATATATATATATTGTCACATGCCAGGAGTATTCGAAACCCGTGAATAGGTTTTCAACGGAAATAATACGAAAACGTATCTTATTTATTACTGAACTCTTAGAGGTTAGTTGTACATATAAAAAGGAAAATATGAGGCAGGAAATCCTTCGAAGAGATTATGACGCAATAAAACAAAATAATTTAACTACAAAAACTTTATTCTCCCAGCTGCAGGATGAAATTTGGGTTGTAATTAAAGACAAGTCCAAAATTACAAAACAATATCAGAAGGTGAAAGGGACAATGTCAATGATTGATTGTGTAAACATTTATTCATCCTATTATGTATGCATAAAGAATGTTCAGCTTCATTTATTTGTGAAATATATGTGTGAAAGGTTTAAGGGGGTGGGGGTTAAATGAAGTTATTACTTAGCTCGTATCTTTTGTGTTGTCCATTCGACTAGCTGATCGGAACTTGTTATATATATATATATATATATATATTCAGTTCTTGGAAGAGTTCCGTTCTTCCCTCCGTGGTGAAAATTATTTTTATTCTTTCTTTGTCTTTTTCTATTTCGTTTCTTTTCACGTTATTTTCTTGATTCTCAGAAATTAGACGTTGGATTAATATATATATCAAACAAATGAATAAATAGATAAAATTAATTCGTACGAATTAATTCAATTTATCTATTTTTTATGCTAATTTTATTCTTTCTAGCTGTCTTTTAATCAATAAAATGTAGTTTTGCTCCAACCCTTCTTTAGTCAAAATCGTCCTGATGATCCGGTTAGGTGAAACCAAGGTAAATTTATATATATATATATATATATATATATATATATAATTCCTGAGGTGACGTATGTCGCCGAAATGGCTCAACGGTTAGCTACCATGTCTACTGTAAGCGGGTTTCGATCCCAGCTTGAAGCGTCCAACGTATCAACCCACACTGAAGAGTTGTGATACAACGAAAGAGTCTGTCGGTGGATGACAATATATATGTATATATATATATGTCTTGTGGGTAATTATTTTGATAGTGCCACAAATTTATTTCTTAGAGAAAATACTTTCATATATACAAGGATCGCGCAAAAAGATTTTAGATTTGTTATACACCTTTCATCTTTGTATGAATCTCATTTGCACAAAAAATAAGACATAGAAATCTAAATTAGTTTTTCTAGTTTTATAAAAAGTGGCAGTCCGTTGCCACAAGAAAAATGTTCAGCTATAGCTCTTCTTTCTGGGTGAGGCTTAGAAGATTTTTGAACGCTCCTCATATACATAGGGTGTCTCAATATACATGGGGCCCATGTGACTGCTAATAATTCTACTTATAATAATGTTGGGATATTTTTTTGTTTCAGATTTGAAAATATTATTTCATAACAACTATTAATCCACGGTCACAATACCTTGGACAAGAGAGGAAAAAATATTTTGCGTCATTACTTATTGGGAGACAAAATCATTCAAAACTGTCTCAAAATAGATGCAACCTATAAATATGATAATGATTTATTTCTGAGATAAAAGCAAAAAAGATTGCCCGTCCTGAAAGCTAATATAATAGTAATTAAAAAAAAACATTGATTTGATGTCTATTGCTCAATGGGTTCATTTTTTCCAGGGCGTGTTCCAAATGACCAATATTTCAGTTGTCTCGCTAATAAATCATATATCAAATTAATGGGTTGCGTCTATTTTGAGACAACTTATATATATCTTCGGAGAAATCATTTTTTAATGAAATTCTACTGATGTCTCTGTACACCCAACATATCTCCTGCTTAGTTTTTTTTTTTCAATTTGTATATTTCTATCTTTTTTATATTGTCTACATGCATGACTCTCCTCACCTTCCCGACCTTCTGATCGTCACAGGAAGAGGCAAATATCTCTTTTATTTCCTTGCCCTTTAATCTTATTACTTTTTTCGGTCCTGCCAACTGGTGCTGTAGAATACATCGACTTCACCACTACAAAGGGGTAAGAATTCCCCGCAACGAGTGTCCTGGAATTAACACTAAACTATCTAATGATGAGACTCCAGTCCTGGAGCTTTTGGGAATGTGGAGTACCCATTCATTGTCATTACCTCCAGGTATACTCTGACTTGGAGTGGTAATAACGGTTAGGATTCCATTTATAGGTCAAATAGAACTGTTTAACCATTTAAATATGTGTAAACAAATGACTGACGTTAAATTGAATAATTAAAATCAAACATCCTGTTTATGACTCAAACTCTCTGATGCTCCAATCCTGGAGCTCAGTGGAATGTAAAGTACCCTTTCATTGCTTTTACTCCCAGTTCCACTCAGACCTGGAGGGATAGTACATGTCAAGGTTCCATCTATGAGTCAAATATATGGTTGGCTGGTTGTTTAGGTTTTATGGCATATCAACTTTTGTAGGTTATTTTACGCCAAATCCATTTTCATGAAAATCGTTCTATTTCAAACAATTCAGTTTAGCATGAGTACACAGTTTAAATGTAAGTACAGTTTAACTGTGAAAAACATTTCTATTTCAAGCTATTCAGTTTAGTCAAGCAGTTCTAATTCAGTTAATTCAGTTTAGTATAAGTAGAGGTTTTGTTTGCACACAGTTAAATGTCAAAACAATTCTATATTAAACAAATCAGTTTAGTGTAAGTACATTTTTAATGTCAAAAACAGTTCCATTTCAAACAATTCAGTTTAGCATAAGCACGCAGTTTAAATGTAAGTACGGTTTAATTGTCAAAAACATTTCTATTTCGTGCTATTCAGTTTAGTCAAACAGTTTTAATTCAAACAAATTTTTCTAATAACATTTTAAAGAAACTTGTGCTCATTTTCTTTTACAGTTAAGATTTCAAGCATTTCTATCCAGTATAAATCATTCTATTTACTTTTCCTCATTTGTTTGCACACAGTTAAATTATTTCGAGAGTTGCTATGTAACAGTAAGAATTTAACATCAGTCATTTGTTTGCACACATTTAAATAGTTACGTATGACATGTAAGAGATTAACATTTAAAAGGTGATTGAGCTTATAAGTTTGCCCACAGTTAAGTGGTCTCAAGCATTGTAGTTTTGATAATTTTTTCAAGATTAAGGCAGGCAACTACGTGGTCTGTGTCGCCATCCATACTTTCTTGGTTGAGACGGGGATGCGCGACCAGTATACTCGTGTTGAGGGTAGGCTTCCGAGCCGTTGCCAATTTCAATTTCTCAACAATAGTCAAATTCCTATTCTCTCAACGCAATTGACCCTCTGCTACCGCCTTCTGGCACAGGTACGGGTTGGGAACTTGCTGCAAGTGCAGATTTAAAAGTACGGTCGAGATAAAACATATAGGAGCTAGGGCTTGACAGGACCAGCCGATTGATCGGATCGTCGCCGGATCAATAACTGCTCAACCACCAGCGCCTTATGGGTCGCCACCCACTCAACCACAAGCGCCTTACGGGTGGCCTTATTCAGGGGGTGGGGTACAGTCGGCGTATTCTACAGCCCCCGCCGACTGAGCGATATATTCAATATATATGTATAAATAGTGCAGATTTAAAAGTACGGTCGGGATAAAATATATTGGAGCAAAGGGTTGACATGACCAGCCGATTATCTGATAGGGCCTATCCGATCGCCCGTCAAACCGTGGTGTAATGGTTATCGTCGTAGGAATTGGACACGGCGACACGAGTTCAAATCCTGGACGAGACTGATTGCATTTCACATAGCACTAATACCCTTGGGAAAGGTATAAATCCAATTATTCTCCCTCCAGCTATGGGTAAATAGTAGGACAGACTAGGTTCTTCAGCCTTGGTGAGGCAACTAGTCTAGGAGAATGAAAACTCTGAATTCAAACCTGTTAAACTCCGCTTAAAAATTGACCTTGTGTCATATCCTGCCCGAGCGGAGGGGTTGGGTAAATAGGGTCAAACCAAGTAAGTGCCAAAGTGGTGTGTTGCAAGCCATTGACTACTCTGTCACCGGATCAAAGACTGCACAAACACCAGGATCCCGTCCTAGCGCCTTACGGGTCGCCACCCACGGTCAACAGGTGGCCCCATTAGGGGGATGTCTTACCCCTCTGCAGAGGTACAGTCGGCGTATTCTACAGCCCCAGCCGACAGGATGTGGTCAGTTCTGAGAGAGACTCCAAAGCATAGATGGTTTGTTGGTTTGTTGGGTTTTATTGCATATCAACCTTTGTAGGTTATTTAACGCCAAATCCATTTATATGTGAATTATCAGTTCCACTTAAGACAATTCAGTTTAGCATGAGTACACAGTTTAATTGACAAAAACATTTCTATTTCAAACTATTCAAGCAGTTATATAAAACAATTCAGTTAAGTATAAGTACAGTTTCAATGTCAAAAACAGTTCAATTTTAAATAATTTCAGTTTAGCATAAGCACGCTGTTTAAATGTAAGTACAGTTTAATTGTGAAAAACATTTCTATTTCGAGCTATTCAGTTTAGTCAAGCAGTTCTAATTCAGTTAATTCAGTTTAGTATAAGTACAGATTTTGTTTACACACAGTTACATGTCAAAACAGTTCTATGTTAAACAATTCAGTTTAGTGAAAATACAGTTTCAATGTCAAAAAACAGTTCTATTTGAAATAATTCAGTTTAGCATAAGCATGCAGTTTAAATGTAAGTACGGTTTAATTGTCAAAAAACTTTCTATTTCAAGCTATTCACTTTAATCAAACAATTCAGTTTAGCATAAGTATGCCGTTAGTTCTATTTAACCCGTAGATAGGGCTCTATCAGTTGCTACAACACCAAGCCAGAGTGGACCCGAGAGCAATGGCAATTAAGGGGTACTCCGTATTCCCCAAATCCCCAGCATTACTGGGACCTCACCATCAGACAGTTTAGTGACATATCCAGGACACTCATTGGTGGATGGTCTTACCCCTCTGAAGAGGTGCAGTCAGTGTATTCTACAGCCCCAACCGACTGGGCAATACACAGAGTTAATGTCAAAACAGTTTCATTTCAGATAATTCAGTTTAGCATAAGTACACAGTTTAGACGTCAAAACAGTTCTATTTCGAGCAATTCAGTGTAGCATCAGTATGCAGTTTTAATGTCAAAACAGTTCTATTTTAAACAATTCAGTTCAGCATAAATACGCAGTTTAAATCCATAAAAACAGTAAACGCCAACCACAGTTTAGTTCTATTTAACCCATAGATAGGACTCTTATCAGGTGCTACTACTCCGGGCCAAGGTGGACCTGGGAGCGATGACAATAAAGGGGTATTCCGCATCCCCCAAAGCCCCAGCATTGCTAGAACCTCACCATCAGCTTGTTTAGTGTCATACACAGGACACTCATTGGGTGGGTCTTACTCCCCTGCAGAGAAGCAGTCGGTGTATTCTACAGCCCTAGCCGACTGGGCAACCGAAGCATGGAGTCAAGTCACAGAGCAATGAAGACGATGGCCAGATGAGTCAGCATTTTTAGTAGCTGTGTAGGACTTTTGTAGAGTTCTCCCGTTAGCTATAACAAATACACACAAAATGCTTAAAAGTGCCACACTTCACCTTCCTGAGTTTTGCAGTTCTGAATCCATGTTTGTATATTTCTTCCTTCCACCTTCTGTTTGTTGTTGTTGTTTTTGCTTTTTTTGTTGTTGTTGTTGTTTGTTTTGTTTTTTTGTTTGTTTTTTTTTGTTTTTTTGTACAACGTGTACTCGGCCGGGTGTGAGAAGAAACAACGGGGTCCACACAACTACAGAAACGGCCAAACCAACAAAAATACCGCCGTTTGTTGGTATTGTTTCATAACAAAACCTAATGAAATTTATGGCATAAAACATCGATAAAAAATTTTCTAAAAATAATAGTTGTTATTTTCTTATAATATCAGGATGTAAGTGGTGGTCTAGATTCGTTGTTCGCTTTTCTGATGGAGATTCTTCTTATATTTGTAACTCCCAGTTTTCCCAAGGGTGATGCTCTCTCTTCTTCTGTAGCCAATGCCAACTCCCTACTCCTGATAACTCCCTTGGAAGTGTTGAGTTTCTCATGCGGGTAGGCTCTGCATTTCGTCGTATGAAACGTTTTTATTTTTAATGTTTTCTGTCTGCCATTTCTTCTTTAATGTCTGGAGTGTACTCAACATTGTTTGTTTAATGACATCAACTTTCGTGGGTTATATAATGCAAAATCCTATTTATAAGAGGTTCTATATCTTTCCCAAATGTATCAGTCCGAAAGTGAACTTAATAGCGCGACTGGAATTAGAACTCGTTTACAATGATTCCGCAGTTCAGTACTTTAACCATCACGCCACAAATCTTTTTGAAGATAACTTCAGGTCGAAACTAGTTGGAAGCAAACAAAAAATAAACAGCATAAAAGTAATATCCCTATTTGTCTCATCACTTTTATTCATCGCTTGCATATATGTACATTTTTTTTCATCATACAACGTGTGAAAGCACGTGCGATACCCTGCCCTCATCAGTTGCCAACCAGAGATGATAACACAGTTTTGGTAGCTCAAGGCGGTACTGCCACTACTGGCATTACCAAGCAGCTTTTGCCACCGGACAGGGTATTTAATAGAATTATATATATATATATATATATATATATATATATATATATATATATATATGCGCCAGATCAACTAAAAGCAGAGATTACATTGTATGTTCATTTTCATTTTTAGTGCAGTTTGTGATTTTTAAAATATATATATATATATATATATACACACACACAGGGTGTTAAAAATGTTAATATTTCTATAGAAGTTCCTTTATATAATTTTAGAGTCTCCACCAATATGCTATCCCTGTCAACAGTTGGAATCTTCCCCTAGTGGTCTCCATAATATCAGTTCTGCCTTTCAAATAAAGATAATCCCACAGAAATATTAACATTTTTTAATCATGTGTGGGAGATTCCAAGAATGATATAATTTCAAACCATCTCTCCATATTCCTGGTAAGCATGGAGAGATTGAAATTATATCCAATATATACTATCATTACGGTGTAAATATTTCTTAAATCATACTGTATATACAAGGGTAGGCTGAACATGTGATAACTTTTTGACCAATCGAATGCAAGCACTGCAACACCAAGGAAAGAAGTGTGTGGACCACAAGGGGGAAGTTGAAAACAAACACTCTTTTTGTCACATTCCATGGGGGCATCTTGGTCAGCCTATGAACTTTTCAGCCGACCCTGGTATATTGCATTAAAATTGGTTGGGCTAGACAGCAAAAGAAAAAAGTAAAAAAAAAGAAAGAAAATAGATAAAATAAAAAGAAAAATTCATCTTTCTTGTAGAAGTCAATCACCGAAATTTTCAACGCCTCCACCCCTCGGGGATTCCATTCAGATTTTAACTGAGAAAACAGAACCCCACGTCAGCCCTAATATTACTCGACACCATGTTTATGTCAGCATTACCGCTCCCCATTCTACGACGCTCTTTGCTATCTGTGCAAATATCGGATTCCTTCGGGAAAAATACAAATTATACACCTTTGCCAGCCCAAGTCACGCTTTTACCTTCACGGCCAAGTCAATAACAGCAACTGAATTCCGACACAAAGTTGAGAGATAAAATAGATTTCCCGGGCAATCTGGCTCTTCTTGCAACAGACGAGAATGGTCACGTGATTTTACTCCCGAAAAGGCGAGAAATGTGTCCATTTTTATTTTCTGCCAATTACGACTGAGTGAAATGAGGTTTGTTTTGGTTTGGTTTCTTATCTAATGGCTTATCAACTTTCGTGGGTTACCTAATGCCAAAGCACATCCTTGTAGAACAATATTTGTGATACTATTTAACCCGTAGCTGGTGTGGAGAATAAGGGGGTTCATGCCTTTCCCAAGAGTATTAGTCCGAAAGTGAATGCAATAGCGTAACTTGGATTCGGACTCGCTTACTTCGATGTCTCAGTCAAGCACATTAGCCTCGAAACCACGGGAACTACCCCTTGAATCAAATGAGATTTGGTACTGTCAATAAAATTGAGAAGTGGGATTAACACACCAAAAATTGTTGGAAGCTCCTTTTTCGCCTTTTATAGACATGTTGGGTGTTGCTTCCTGGAGTTGTTCTAAATAGCTCGTAGCATTCTTGTGTAGTTCTCATCTAGCTTTTTCTCTATGCATTTTGTTAGCGTCCATGTGGTGGATCCATACTGTAGTACTGGCACAGTCACAGCTTAGAAGATATCCCGTTTTATTTTATCGGATAGATCAGACTTGAAAAAAAATAACCGTAGGCCAACTTACCTCCCATCTCAAAAACCATCCAAGTAAAACGATCAAGACATGCTGGACACTTCGGGGGAAGCAAAGAAAAACTCACAAGTTATGTCCTTCAATGAACCCCCATTGGCTTAACGAGTAGAGTGTTCGCCAGTAGTCCGGCTGACCGGGGATCAATCCCAGTTCGAGTCATACCAAAGACTCAAAAAATGGTACTTGATGCCGCCTTGCTTAACTCTCAGCATTATGAGGCAAGGATCAATGGTAAATTGAAGCAATCCAGGGAAAGGAGTAGCGCCCTTCACTACACCTCGTTGTGGTAGCTATTGGAAAAGGATCCTTCGGGTCGCCCTCAACTAAGGTCGCCAACTTTTACTTATGAACCACCAACCAGTGTTGGCTGACCAACAAGAACTTAATTATATCAGTTCTGTACGGATACACGACGAAGTTTAGAAGACCTGCCAGGAGCGATGGGTGATACACACGGATGGAGAGAGAAAGAGCCAGGGAAATCCGTGCAGACAGAGTGACTTGATGATGATGATGATGATGATGATGCAGTATTGTAAGCAAGAGGTTGGTTGGTTGGTTGGGGTTTATGACATATCAACCTTTGTAGGTTATTTAATCCTAAATTCATTTTTATGCAAACAGTCAGTTCTATTTAAAACAATTCAGTTTAGTATGAGTACACAGTTTAATTATCAAAAACATTTCTATTTCAAGCTATTTAGTTTAGTCAAACAGTTCTAATTCGGCTAATTCAGTTTAGTATGAATTTTCTTTATACACAGTTAAATGTCGAAACAGTTCTATATTAAACAATTCAGTCTAGTGAAAGTACAGTTTCAATGTCGAAAACAGTTTCATTTCAAACAATTCAGTTTAGCATGAGTACACAGTTTAATTGTCAAAAACATTTCTATTTCAAGCTATTCAGTTGAGTCAAACCGTTCTAATTCAAACAATTCTGTTTTAGCATAAGTATGCAGTTAGTTCTATTTAATCCATAGATTGGACGCTGTCAGGTGCTATCACTCCGAGCCTGAGTAGACCTGGGAGCAATGGCAATGAAGAGGTGCTCCGTATTCCCCAAAGCCCCAGCATCACTGGAACCTCGCCATCAGATTGTTTAGTGTCATATCTAGGACACTCATTGGGGGATCTTACCCCTTTGAAGAGGTGCAGTCGGTGTATTCTACAGCTCCAACCGTCTAGGTGATACACAGAGTTTATGTCAAAACAGTTTTATTTCAGATAATTCAGTTTAGAATAAGTACACAGATTAGATGTCAAAACAGTTCTATTTCCAGCAATTCAGTTTTGTATAAGTACACAGTTTTAATGTCAGAACTATTCTATTTTAAACAATACAGTTTAGCATAAATACGTAGTTTAAATGCAAAAAAAACAGCAAAGCCTAGAAACCACAGTTGTTCTATTTAACCCATAGATAGGAACTTTATCAGGTGACACCATTCCGAGCCAGGGTGGACCTGGGAGGAATGGCAATGAAGGGGTGCTCCGCATTTCCCAAAGCCCCAGCATAACTGGAACCTCATCATCAGATTGTTTTGTGTCACACCTAGGACACTCATTGGAGGTTCTTACCCCTATGCAGCGAAGCAATCAGTGTATTCTACAGCTCCAGCTGTCTGGGCAATGTAAGCAAGAGGTACCGGAGTGCGAACAGATGTCAAAGAAATCCAGCAGACGAAAGAAAGATGTGCTGACAGAGTTTAACATCTCTTCTAGATGTAAAAAGATATGCTTCAAGTAGCACCCCAATCCGAAGTCACCACGTCTAAATGGCGACAGGGACTCGAAAATATAACCCACCCGAAGAGGAAGAGGGAGTGGGGTGTTCTGTGAACCCCAGTATATATATATATATATATATATATCAGATTTTGTGATTCGATCGCTTTTTCTCTTTTATGGCTGGTGTACGAGAAGACAAATGTTTGCTGTGAACAAGTTGGTTGGTTGATTGGTTGATTTTTATGGCATATCAACCTTTGCAGGTAATTTAACGCCAAATCCATTTTTATGCAAACAGTCAGTTCTATTTCAAACAATTTGGTTAAGCATGAGTACATAGCTTAATTGTGAAAAACATTTCTATTTCAAACTATTCAGCTTAGTCAAGCAGTTCTAATTCAGCTAATTCAGTTAAGTATAAGTACAGATTTTGTTTACACACAGTTAAATGTCAAAACAGTTCTATGTTAAACAATTCAGTTTAGTGTAAATACTGTGTCAATGTCAAAACAGTTCTATATCAAATAATTCAGTTAAGCATAAGCACGCAGTTTAAATGTAAATACGGTTTAATTGTCAAAAATATTTCAATTTCAAGCTATTCAGTTTAGTCAAACAATTCCCTTTAGCATTAGTATGCCGTTAGTTCTATTTAACCCATAGATAGGGAACGATCAGGCGCTACCACTCCGGGCCAGGGTGGACCTGGGAGCGATGGCAATAAAGAGGTGCTCTGCATTTCCCAAAGTCCCAGCATCACTAGAACTTCACCATCAGATTGTTTAGTGTCATATCCAGGACACTCATTGGCGGGGTCTTACTCCTCTGAAGAGGTGCAGTCGGTGTATTCTACATCCCCAGCCGGGAAGTAATTGACAACGAAGGGGTGACTCCACACTCTCAGGAGGTCCAGAACTGGAGCCTCGCCACCGGATACTGCTCAATGTTATACCCAGAACATGAAAAAAGTTTATCCTTAGGTATGTTTTGTGTGTATTGAATTTACTGTTTAATTGACCATATCATTTTATCTACTGGTCATATCTGTTATAAATGATCCGATTAGAAATGATTCCATCCAATTGTCAGCAGAACAATAATATAAAAACGACAGCACGTCACCATCCAATTATTAAAGACTAACCAGAGATGAAGTCCACTGGAAACGACTATACCCAAAGGTATAATAATAAAACAATAGTTTGGCAGAAGTCAAGAAGCGTTAAACATGAACGCTAAGCAACATTTGTCTGTTATTCTAATACATGACATATATATTAATTTACTAAGCTTTTTGCTTAGATGTGGCCCAAGGCCAAAGGAATGGGCATCCAATGAGATTCGAACTCATTCGTATAGGTTTACTGGTCCAGACCTTGCTCCCTGTGACTTTTGCTTATTCCCTAAGATCAAGGAAAAACTTAGAGGCTGTCGTTATGAGACAATTGAGGAGATGAAAGAGGCTGTGACGAAGGTCATTGACACGCTCACACAAGAGGACTTCCATTAGGCCTTCCAGAAGTTGTTGGAACGGTAGAACAAGTGCATTGCAGCCGGAGGAGATTATTTCGAAGGGCACTAGAGTTTCATGTGTGTACTATCAATAAAAGTGCCCATACGAAAAAAGTCTGGAAACATATCTAATGAGCCTTATATTTGAGCAATATAATTAAATTGCTACAGACTTGAGACTAATCCCGTAACCTGATTTGGTCGTGTGGCTTTACATACAACGGTGGTTTAAAAAAATTCTAGGCCTCACATAGAAAGTACCACCATAACTGAACATTTAATGGCAATTTCATTGTTATTCCGTTGAAAAAGATGAGATGGGCTCATAACGAGGTCTAAATGTTTAACAATCTTTATCAATAAATTAGGTTGGTTGGTTGTTTTGTTTTACGGCGTATCAACCCTTTTCGGGTCATTTAACGCCGAATTAAATATCAATCAATTCAGTTAAGTATCAGTATAGTTTTTGTTTACAAACGGTTAAATGTCAAAACAGGTCTACTTTAAACAGTTCAGTTTAGCATAAGTACGCAATTTCAATGTCAAAAATAGTTCTATTTCAAATAATTCAGTTTAGCATAAGTACACAGTTTAGTACTATTTGACCCTGTTGAAAGGACTCTATCAGAGTGAACCTAGGAGTGATGGCAATGAAGAGGTACTCCGCATCCCACAAAGCTTCAGCATTACTGGAGCCTCACTATCAGATTGTTTAGTATCATGTCAGGAAACTCGTTGGAGGGGTCTTACCCCTCTGCAGAGAAGCAGTTGGTGTATTCTATAGCCCCAGCCGACTGGGCAACAATAAGATATTCTCATTAGATGCCTCCCGACCACTAGCCTTATGCCACAACTAAACTAAGCTTAATTAATAACAAATGGTTAGCAAGGTCGTCTTGAAGAATCGTTGCGCCAGAATTGTAAGTTCCATTTTCACTGGATGCTGCATTGTGTCTAGTTTAGGACAGGCTGTGTAGTGACTAGCTAGCTAGGCTAGCAGACTGATGTTAGTGAGTTCGAATCTTATGGGTAACGGCATGCCACTCTACCACTTATAAAACTAGAAAAATAACTAATTCAGATTTTTCTACTCTTATAAGAAATGGTTGTATGTTGCCACAATAAAATTGTTCAGCTATGCTCTTCTCTCTGAGTGAGGCTTAGAACTTTTTGAACGACTTTCGTGTATAGTGTGTCATAAGCGGGAATAGCCTAGCGGAGCTCATCCCTTTCCGGGTCCGAATTGAATCACTGCCAATATTGCAAAAGTCAAACTTTGCAAAAAGAAAACCATAGTATTGCCCATATATTAAATAAAATAGTTATATTCAAATATATTGTGTGTGGGTGTGTGCGCGCGCGATTCGGTGTATATATATATATATATATATATATATACATATACACACACATATACATACTCAATATTACGCCAACATTTTTTTTTTTTGATAAAAAGTTTTCTTCTCAACCAAAAGGCGCCAGGATTTTATACGAACGGGATGATTGGTCGTCTTTTGCATGGCGTGGGTGATTGAAAAAAAACGAAAAAGTTCTCAAATCTTGAGTCATGTACACAGCATCAGTTACCGCTCGATCAGCGAAGTTAAAGGGTTTCCAACCTTTTTAGACCTGAAATTAGTCACCACAACAACGGGTAGAAAATATAGACTAGCAAACTTAACCATTGTATGAAACTCGACAATCGTCGTACACGGCGTGCCTCGTTAACTATCGAAACTGCATTCGAGAATGTGGCAACGGGAGGAAAATACGGACCTGCAAACAGAAAGTAATATAAAATTCGACTAATTAATAAATATAGCACGTCCTGCAGAAATACCCCCAATATTTTAAACTGCCATATGTGAACTTAGGCAAGTGGTAATGGTAGCTCCATCTAGCTAATGTCCAAGCATTTTTCTTTCCAATCAGTTACGATCATGGCTTGGACTTGTGCATACCTTACGTTTGCAGTTGAAATGTTCGTTTCTATTTTAAACAGGTGATTCATTGCTGTACTGAGATATTTTCATGTACATTTCATGTTACGTCAGAATTATACAAACGTTGCATCAAAACTCGGTGGTGGTAAGTAAATACACCAGATTCCGTGTTGATAACCTGTACCATTCCGATAGGTTTCTCGTTGTTCTTTATTAAACTTTGTTGCTTTGAAAAATATTAAATTCGTTAGCCAACTCAACCTGAAGATCATTACTAGTCAGTCTCACTGGGTGCACTATACCTTCGGCCTTGTGCCACAACTAAACAGTATTTGGTGGTGAGGAGAGTGTGGATTTACCCCTTTGTTACTTATTACTTCCATGTCCACTCTGACCTGGTTAGCGTCCTATTTATGCGTTAAATAGATGTTTCAAAATTATTAGCTTAGTAGGTAACGTTGTCTATTTTGTAACTAATAACACCAGTCACTGCTTGCTAAAAACAGTATTTAACCTTCATGAGCATTCTGTAGAAAAAGATGAGATGCTAGAAATGGTTAACAATCTGGAATAGAGAGTTAGATTCTCACTGAGTGAGAATCTAACTCTGGCCTTATGCCACAACTAAGCTACCAAGCTCGTCTTGAAGTAAGTTTGGTAAATTACTGTTTATAAAATTGCTGCAAAAAAAAGTGATGTTCACTGGATTCCTCAAACTGAATCTAAGCAGGAATTAGTTTTTAGGGTTCAGTTAAGTTAGTGACAACACTTAACCTTCGGGCTTTGAGATTTTAATTGCAGAGATAGAAAATCGGTATCAGTAGGTGTACCTCTCTAAACCTTGTAGTTTAGAGAGAGAGAGAGAGAGAAAGAAAGAAAATAAAAATAAATAAAAAGAGGGGTAATATGTTTGTTATCACGCCCGAAATATTTGGTACGTGGTATATCTTTTGACAAACTATTCTTGTCCATTTTGCTTATTTGAGTGGATAATATCCAGACTTTTTGTCAAACTTCTACCGTGCACCAGTGAAATAAGATGAAATGACGGAGACGTCTCTTCGTAAGGTTATGAAATTCTGGACGAAGAAAATAAAATGAGGATAGTAAAGTTATTGATATTGGCAAAGTTTTGCTAAACCCAAACCAAATATTCGAAATTTTTTCGAAAGAAAAAAGTTGGGAGGAGGGTAAGTTTTTAATAAGTGATATACGGGCTTTCAGTCATCGTATCAATTGATATATAATTGTATTTTTCAAATCTGTTGAAATTCTAGACTGTAACATCGATACGCTGATAAATTTGACTTGGCTAGTTGTGTATAGCTTAATCCTTCGAACTTAGAAACCCTATATATCTAAGGTTGAGCTCCGTTTTTTTTTTTTTTTTTTTTTTACTTTAAGTCTTCGGACTCCGAGAAATTACCTAGATTATAAATAGAAGGCTTAGTACAGTCTAAGAATAGCTTCAACAAATCTCTACGCAGACAATCGGAGTTTAAATGCTCAAATATAGAATATCAGAAGTATCAGGGGAGGGTACAGAATTAATTTCTTCTAACACTCGGCTCTCTGTAGTCTCAGGATAGACCAATGTATTTAAAATAACGGAGAATCAACATTCATGCTATCAAGGAATTAGTCGTTTGTGTGTATTTTAGTCCATACAACGAGTTCCTCTCCATTCACGCTTCCGTGTAGACTTCAAAATATCTCAAACCCTTTGAAATGCATCATATCCACCCTTGCATTCACTTTTCAAAAGATATGCGAGTACGCGTTCTCTACTTTAAGTTGCCAAGAGCTTTATTAATACTAATTTAAACTAATAATTAGCTTTATTAATACTAGTTTGAACAAAAGATAAATTATTAAAGTCAGACTATCCATTGAATATATAACGGACTTTTCTTAGGAGTTTGTTTGACGCAGTAAAGTTTTACATTTTTCAGTTAGTGACTCACGAAATTCTTCTCTGAGACTGGCAGTAAATAAAATACCGTTTGCTGTGACAATCCTCCTTTTCGTGAGACTATAAGTCGTTGCATTATGTATGACTTCGGATAAGGTAGACAAAATTCCTGGCAAAAGAAGGCCTATAGTTGCTTGTTCCTCACGTTCGGTAATATTTTCTCGCAATTTATGGGTTTCTTTTAAGATTTCGGTCATCTTCAGATATAAAAGCCATTTTACTGTGGACGTGGCTTTGGCAGAAAGGTATTTGCCTGAATCTACTTGTTTTATCATTTTATTGATGCATGGCAAATAGATTTTCAGTTTCATTCTTCCAGCTGCGTTTTTTGCTATCTTGATAATTTTACGAGCTTTCTTAATTTTAAAACTGACCGTGTCCATCTTTTTCCCCTCAATATTATCAAGCCTGTGTTGCGTTTTTTGGTTGGATATTTTTAACTGATGGGGGAGGGTGGATTGTAAAAATTGTGTTTCCTTTTCTAAATCCAACTCGAATGATTTCGAGGTCTGTTTTCCATACAGATCTTAAAGTTTTTCTACAATTCGACAGCCAGAGACGTATAAAAAGAGTATTTACGAGGAAACTAAAACTTCAACAAGCCGGTCCAAATAAGTTTGTCCTTATTGGTCAAATAATTGCACAAAATTAAATTTGAATATCCTACTGCTGAATTTACTTGATAACTCGTGTGTATGTATGTGCATTTGTGTGTGCCAGCCTGCCTCTCCGCATGAGCAGGATAGCACACAAAATTGGTCTCGTTCAATATATATATATATATATAAACATATTGTTGAAAGTTACACTAGCAACTTTTCACGTTTTCCCGGTTCAGCACAGACTCCAAGCTCTGTGTAAATTAAGAAGAAACTACTCCGTGCCTTTGCAGTTTCGACCAAATACAGAGCCATTTTCTTAGTTGGCTGGGTTTTATGGGATATCAATCCTTATAGATAATTCAATACCATATCTTGTTTATATATATATATATATACAAGGATCATTAAATAAGTTTCCAGACTTTTTTCGTATGGGCACTTTTATTGATAGTACACACATGAAACTCTAGTCCCCTTCGAAGTAATCTCCTCTGGCTACAATGCACTTGTTCTACAGTTCCAACAACTTCTGGAAGGCCCCATGAAAGTCCTCTTGAGTGAGCGTGTCAATGACCTTCGTCACAGCCTCTTTCATCTCCTCAATTGTCTCATAACGACATCCTCTGAGCTTAGGGAATAAGCAAAAGTCACAGGGAGCAAGGTCTGGACTATGGGGAGGGTGAGGAACTGTCTTGATGCCCATCTTGCTCAAATAGTCAGTGATAAGGATGGAGTTGTGGACTGGGGCATTGTCCTGGTGAAAATCCCACTGACCCAATTTGAAGAGTGCTGGCCTCTTCCGACGGAATCTCTTCCAGAACTCCCTTAAAACCTCAACATAGTAACCCTAACCCTTTGGCCAATCAACTCTGGTGTATTGACTGCCTTACTCCTCCCACACCTCTCATCATCCCTCACAGACTCCCTGCCTTCTTTGAATCTCTTTTGCCACTCAAAAACTGATACTCGATTCATGCAAGATGCTCTAAAAGTAGTCTGAAGCATTCCATACGTTTCTGTGGCATTTTTTCCAAGTTTAAAACAGAATTTTATTGCATATCGTTCTTCTAAAGTGTCCTCACGTCCAGATTGCATTTTTGAAATTCACCAGCTGTGACAATCAGGTTTTAGTAGGGTGTATTCCAATTGCTGCTGTAGCTGTTGATTTGAACCTGAAATCCTAAAAATTGGTCAGTCATCTTATAAGATGTATAGCAATAACATAGTGAATTTTCAAGAGTCTACGACAATTTTAAATGCATGTACAAAAAAGTCTGGAAACTTATTGAAGGCACCACGTATATCATATATATATATATATATATATAACTTTGTAAACAAATAGTTTGTTGGCAAGATTTTAAACAAGACAGTTTGCATAGTTAAATGGTTTCAAGTATTCTAATCTAACACTAATAGTTTTATTTTCACATAGGTAAATGGTTTCTAGTATTGCTATGTAACACTAACAACCCAATTTAACATCAGTCCTTTGCATACATGGTTAAACAGTTCTATTTGGCCCATAGATGGGACCCTAACAGGTACTACTACTCCGAGTCGGAGTGGACTTGGGAGTAATCGCAATAAAAGGTTACTTCCTATTCCCCAAAGCTCCAGGACTGAAACAACACCATCAGATTGTTGAGTGTCACATTTAAGACACTCGTTGGGTGAGGGTCTACCCCTCTGCAAAAATACAGTTGGCGTATTCTACAGCCCCAATCGACTTGGCTGCTAGAAGCAGGGACGAACTCATAAGAGATGTACTCTTATGGACCCCCACACATGGCCGTGCAAAAGCAGGACGACCAGCACGAATATACATTCAACAGCTATGTGAGGATACGGGATGTTGTCCTGAAGACCTGCCTGGGGCGATGAACGATAGGGAGGAGTGGCGAGAGAGGGTCAAGGATATCCGTGCTACCAGCGCGACATGATGATGATGATGATGAAGAAACCCAATCAGACAGGGTTGTAGAATAGCCCGACTACATCTCTGCAGACGGGTAAGACCCCTCCCTTGCCAGTGTCTTGGATATGACACTATACTGCATCTGATGGTGAGCTTTGGTTTAGTTTTATTGCATATCAATCATAGTAGATTATTTAATACCAAATCGTGTTTATACATATATATCAAATATATGTAATTTATAATCACATTTTCTTGATAACATTTTAAAACGAGATTAACTCATTTTTTGCACAAAGTTAAATGGTTTTCAAGTATTGCTATGTAACAGTAAGAATATACCATCAGTCATTTGTTTGCACACATCTAAATAAATATAATATGTTAGAGATTAGTTTGTCAGTAATTTCACTTTTAAATGAGTTACAACTAATTTGTTCACACACTAGTATTGCTATTGTTTTACACAATTAAATGTTTCAAATATTAATATCTAATCTCATAATTCTATTCAATATTAATCATTTGTTTTCAGACTCTGAAGTGGTTCCAAGTATTGCTATTTAACACTGATTATTCAATTCAACGTTACTCATTCATTTGCACTCGGTTAAATGTTTCCAAGTATTGCTATGTATCACTAACAATTCAATTAAAGATTAGTGACTTGTTTACATATAGTTAGATAATCGAACAGTTCTATTTCAAACAATTCAATTTAGCATAACTCATTTGTTTGATTTCAATATAAACGTCAACCAGTTCTATTTGACCCATTGATAGGACCCTATCAGGTGCTACCAGTCCGGGAGCAATGGCAATGAAGAAGTACTCCCCATTTCCCAAAGCTCTAGCATTACTGTACCCAGTCGGTTAGGGCTGTGGAATACACTGACAGCTTCTCTGCAGAAGGGTAAGACCTTCTCCCAATTAATGTCCTAGATATGACACTAAACAATCTGATGGTGCGGCTCCAATAATGCTAGTGTTCTGGGGAATGTGGAGTACCCCGTCATTGCCATCTCTCTCAGGTTCACTCTGGCCTAGAATGGTAGCACCTGAGAGAGTCCTGTCTACGAGTCAATAGAACTGTTTGGCATTTAAACTGTGTACTGATGATAAACTGAATTGCTAGAAATAGAACTGTTTTTATATTTAAGAATTACTGATGACCCAGTCTGCTGGAGCTGCAGAATAGATCGACTGCATCTCTGCAGAGGGGTAAAACACCCCAACAAATGTCCTAGACATGACACTCAACAATTTGATGGTGAGGCTTCAGAAATGCTGGAGCTTTGGGGAATGCGGAGTACCCTTTTATTGCCATCGATCCCAGGTCCACTCTGATCCGAAGTGGTTGTACCTGATAGGGTCCTATCTATAGTTCAAATAGGACTGTTTGACATTTAAACTGTGTACTTATGCTTAACTGAATTATTTGAAATTGAATTGATTTTTTTTACAATTATCTGAATGTGAACAAATGACTGATGCTTAATTGAATTGTTAGTGATACTTGGAACTATTTAACTTTGTTGACATAGATAGTTTGAAATAGAACTGTTGACATTTAAACTGCACTTGGGTTAAATTGAATTGATTGAAGTTTTTACATTTAAGTATGTGCAAAGAAAAACGGTATTTAAACAAATGACTGTGTGTAACCAAAAAAACTGTGTACTTATGCTAAACTGAATTGTTTGAAATTAAATGAAACCATTTAACTGTGTTCAAAAGAAAAATGAGCTCAGACTTGTTTAAGGATGTTATCTGGAAATCTGTTTTGAAATCATATATTCAATATATGTATAAAAAGGATTGGGCATTAAATAACCTACTATATTTGACATGCCATAAAACCAAATCAAACCAAACCAAGCCAAATTCAGCATTACTGGAGCCTCAGCAACAGATTGCTTAGTGTCATATCTAGAACACTCATTGGGAGGGGGTCTTACCGCTCTGCAGAAATACAATTGGTGTATTCTACAGCCCCAGCCGACAGGGCAATCTATTCGCTTAGATGGATAACAAATATGAAATCTTCTTTTCTCGTGTGCACACCTAACTTTATTCTTTTCATACATATTACCGACCCTGTACGCGAGTCGGAGTGCTTGGACCATAAGGACTATAGATGTCCAGTCACTTCTATTTGTCTCGGTTAACTTAAAGATGAAATCAAACTTCTACAACTGTTTCTTAACATGATCGAAACCATCTAATCAGAGCCGTAGTCATAGATTGACACCGGGTTCATATGCTGTCAATCATACCAAGTTACACACGGCGATATCTTTCTATTAGTTGAAAGGCCGTCTCATTTAAATCACCAGCACCACATGTCATTAATCATTTTGTAACACATAACCGACACGCAACGATCTAAACTTAAAAGCTCTAACGTAAGAAGACGTTATTGAAAAACTACAAATATTGAAGATATCACTATATTCTTCTCGGAGAATGGTTCAATAGTCAAAAAAGAAAGATATCAATTATACCTTTGAAAATAACTAATCATGGAGAAAAGTACTGGGGGGGGAATTTTCGGACTACCTTTTCATGAAAATTGGACTGAAATTGCAAAATCTTTTAAGATGACAAGAAAATGTAAAACAGATGTCAAATTAAAACAAAATCAAAATATCTGCTGAGCGGTAAGACTCCCCCGGATACGACACTAAACAATCTGACGGTGAGGCTCCAGTAAAGCTGGAGCTTTGGGAAATGCGGAGTACCCCTTTATTGCCATCGCTATCAGGTCCACTATGGCCCAGAGTGGTAGCACCTGATAGGGTTCTATCTATCGGTCAAATAGAACTAAACTGTGTACTTATGCTAAACAGAATTGTTTGAAATAGATTTGTATATATGTATAAAAATGGATTTGGCATTAATAACCAACAATGGGTAATGTGTCATAAAACCAAACCAAAATAAACCAAATCAGCGAAAAGAATAAAGCAGCCAATAAAAGAAAAAGATGTAACAACAATACGAAAAGGAGAACCGACACAGGCCGGAGAAGAACAACAGGGCTATCAAAGGAGAAGACACATACGTACCATATTAAATGAACGGTGGAACTGATGCAAACATTCAATGATCAATAATATAAAATTGTATTTAGAATATTAAATATCAATAGAATGAGTAAATGACGGAGCTAATGCATACTGTTAACAATATATATATATATATATATATATATATATATATATATATATATATATATATATATATATGAAGACGAAAAAGAGTGAAAATTAAAAGTAGTACCTGGACCTCACTCAGGAACAGAGAAAATTGTTCATAGTGGTTGGAGCACTTGGAATCATGTCTAAAATACTAACATCGAATCTGGATTTATTTAAGAAACAATTGAATATACATGCTACGGTTTTGTTCTGAGAACTCTCTGGATACTGAGGAAGGTGTAAGAAACTTGAGATTTATCTTTTAACATCTTTAATTTTCTTGTATTGAGAAAACGTTCTAATGATATCAAATATCAATAAAATGAGTAAATGAGATTTTGCTTTATTTTATCAAAGTTAAAAAATGAAAAGTAAATTTGTTCTTATTGTATAAGGGAAAATTAATTCAAATTTGGAAAAAATTCACAATTCTGAGAAAGAATGCGGGGTTTATCTAGTTCTCCACGAGGTCTGAATATGACAACTAGGTCGGTTTAATGTTGGATACACTGCAAGTGACAATCTCCCAGGGAGGCAGGTGAAAAGATTGCAGTTACATTGGCATCCTCGTTGAGGGGTACCTCAAAGTCAACCCAGCCTTTAACCCCTTTTACTCTAGGCAACAGTGCTTGCTATACGATAATGGTAATCCAACGTCTCGTAGAATGTTTCACTTAAACAAGTTCGATCTTTACTGGAAGTTTCACAACTTGCGCTTCGTGTCAGATTAAGCTAAACTTAGTCATTAAGCCTGAGGGATCGTCGTTCCCGTTTCTCAGAGTGCTCCAACCACTTTCTCTTAGGCTATTTCTAAAACAATTCATCTATACAGATTCTTTTGACTCTCTCTCTCTCTATTCGTCACTATCAGCCATCACTCTTAGGCAGGTCCTCTCTACAACATCTACTATCCGCACAGGGCTGATGAATGTAAGTTTTTGCTGGTTGACCAACACTCGTGTGTCCATCAGTAGAAGTCCATAGAAGAAGGTCGATTATGAGTTTGTATTGTTTCCTCGCCCATAATAGTAAGTCACAATTAGATATAAAAAGGACGCTCGGAAAGTAAAATGACCTTTCTCTCCTCTCCGAATTACATTGTATTCATGCTCTCCCCAAAGACAGAAGCTCAAAATGAATCATGAGCCTCGTCCTGAAGTTGAACTGGAGTTACTAATTCCATTTCTTATAACGATAACCGTTACACTAAGCCCGCCTCCGTACATATTAATTTGTATGTTAAATTCCGTGCAATTATTTCATTTCCAGTGTTAAGTATCTGTTTAAGAAAATATTTACTTTTCTTTGCTTAATTTCCTTCCGATGGATGTAATATTCTATACAGGTTTTGGTTTGGTTTTATGGCATATCAACCCTTGTAGGTTATTTAATGCCAAATCCTGTTTATACATATATATTAATTATATGATTTCCAAACACATTTTGTAGATAACATTCTTAAACGAGTCTGAGTTCTTTTTTTGCACCCAGTTAAATGGTTTCATGAATTGTTATACAAGTCACAATTTAACGTCAGTCATTTGTTTGCAGTTTGTTCTATTTAATCCATAGGAGGAACTCTGAGGTGCTACCATTCCAGGTCAGAGTGGATCTGGGAGCAATGGCAATGAAGCTGTAATCCACATGCCACAAATCACCAAGATTGGCCATCAGATGGTTTAATGTCATATCCAGAACACTCGTTGGGTGTGGATCATAACCCACTGAAGAAATGCAGTCCATGTATTCTACAGCCCCAGCCGACTGGGCTTATCCAGGTCTTGTAAGAATTTTAAGTGTATTAGGTTCTAGCAGCATATGTTAAATGAAATCACATTCTTAACTTCCAATTGTTTTAAGTTCTTCCAAGCTGTAGCTATGTCCATACTATTAAATGGATGCACTACATGGACACTAACAAAACAGAAATAGCTAGATGGAAACTACACAAGAATGCTACTTGCTATCTTGAACAAATCCTGGGAGCAACACTCCATAAAACAGCAGCTGTCCGACCACCTACCTCCCATCTCACAAATCATTGAAGTAAGACAAACAAGAAATGCAGTGCACAGTGAGAAGGGTCGAACTCCTAAGGGATATTCTCTTATGGACTCCTACACGTGGATACACCAGTGTTGGCCAACTAGCAAAGACTTACATCAGCACTGAGGACACTGGATGCAGCCTAGAGGACCTACCAGGAGTAACAAATGATGAGACAGGGAACTTCATGCTGTAGGTGAGACTTGATACAGATAAAAACTTTTAATGAATTAATGTTCACATTGACTGCTTCAAAAGGGTATAAATCTAAATCTCTTAAATAGTTTTGTCATTTACTTTTGTTTATTCTATCTCTTAAATACATATTTAGCTTGCATCCAGATATTGACTTGAGTGTCTGGTCCAAGGGGACTCTTTCCAAACACTAACTGCATTGCAGGGCTAAATTTATCACTTCACAACTGAAACACCCTTGAAGAGGAATGCCAAGGAGATCAAACATTTTTTGTGTGTGTGTGTGTGTGTGTGTGACAGCTACGCATCAGTTTTGATTTGTTTGGTTCGGTTTTATGGCATATCAACCATTGTAGGTCATTAATGCCAAATCCATTTTTACACATATAAACAGTGCTATTTCAAACAATTCAGCTTAGTTACAGTTTAAATATCAAAAACAGTTCTATTTCAAACAATTCAGTTAAGCATAAGTACACAGTTTGGTTCTATTTGACCAATAGATAGGACCCTGTCAGGTACTACCACTCTGGGCCAGAGTGGACCTGGGAGCAATTGCAATAAAGGGTTACTCCACATTCCTCAAAGCTCCAGCATTACTGGAACTTCGCCATCAGATTATTTAGTGTCATATCGAGGACACTGAGAGGAGTCTTACTCCTCTGCAGAAATGAAGTCTGTGTATTCTACACCCCCTGTCAACTGGGCCATTTTGATTTGTGCATGAACATTAAAAACATCGAGTCAAATCTGGCCCGGTGGGTGATAGGATAAATGCATAGTCTGCTTACCAGATAGAGATATTGAATTGTCAATTTGTAGTTTCCATGGAAATAAATAGGAGGCATCACTTTCAGTGTGGGTGCAGGTAATATTGAACAAGTCCTAGAGGCAGCATACCACAAAGCAGCAGCTGTACGGCCACTTACCACCCATCATGAAAACTATCCAAGTTAGTCAAACCAGACATACAGGACACTGCTGGAGAAGTAGGAACGAACTCATAAGTGACGTACTCCTGTGGACCCCTTCACATGGATGAGCAAAGGCAGGACGACCAGCTAGAACCTACATACAACAGCTCTGTGCTGATACGGGATGTGACCTTGAGGACCTGCCGGAAGCAATGGACGATAGAGAGGGGTGGCGGGAGAGGGTCAGGGATATCTGTGCTGATCAGAGCAAACAATCTTTATTTTGGTGGGACCATCAATACGACAAAAAAAATAAGCATACACTAATAATGTTTTATTTCTTGTTTTATTTATAAAATATAACAAGTCTACAAAACAGGCAACTTTGAAAATGTACACACTCACAAATAAACTCATAATTCAATGCTGCTGTTAAAATTTACAGTAAAATTATTTTTAAAAAGATTTTGGAGAAAAAAAAAAAAAAAAAAAAAAAAGTAAAAATTTTTTTTTTTCTTTTTAAAAAAAGTTGAACATATTTCATTTTCTACAATATTTATCAATTTATATACAAAGAGATTATGTCTATTCTTATGCATTCTTATCTGGGGTGGGGGAGGATTAAGAATTACCTATCTAACTACATTTCATCCAGTATAAATTTTTATTAAAAATTTCAAAAATATTAAATCTTATAATAGATTATATTAATTAAAAACTAACCTCTCATTGTAAATGTACTATTTCAGGACATTGTGTTCTAATGTTAAGTTTCTTTTGAATTCTTGCAAGACTATTATTGTCAAAGATTATTTAGCAGCAACAGAACAAGAATTTTTCAATATATTTTAAAAGTTGAAATTAATAAACTCTTAAAATAAATGCTGCCTAAAGTCTTTTCAATAGATGATAAAACTGAAATAATACATTTCATCACCAATTCTGAAAAATTTTACCAGAGTATTTACATCCCAAAAGTGTTAATATTATTGTGTCTATTGTAAAAAAAATTCTTGTCCGAAGGTGGAGGTACTTGTGCAGAATAGTCCTCTGAAGAAATTGACATAGTAAAAATCATTTAAAGTCAATCATAGTAGATGTTTCTGAGCAGGCTACTCTAGACACTTCAACCCCACACACACCTTAATCATAATTATACTATAATGAAGTGATATTCTTATTGGTGGGAATTTTTATATAAAACACACAAAATCTCAGTTCTTAAGTTTGAGAGCATATGATAAGGACTTGAATTTTAAAAAGTTTACTATTTTAGGATTGAGAAGTTTTCCTATTTCCAGAAAACTTAAAAAAAAAACAATCTTTTTTACACCTTTTACCAGCAGTTGTAACAAATAATTTTTTTCTTTTACACAAAGCTCTTTTCCTTTCATTAGTTATTTCTTAAATATTTCCTTCATTTTTTTTTCAATGCTTATCACAAAGCTACAATCATAGGGGCACCAAGTGAGGATCATACAGTGATATTAGAGACTAGCTCATTAACCATTACATAAGGTTATGCTTTGTGCTAAAATGATTTCACTGTTCAAGGCAAATTGGGTGTCAACTCATATTTTCACAATATTCTATCCTTCATTTTAAATGTGGTTTAAAAGTCTCGAAAGAAACACAGAGAGATATATGTGGCTCTTAAAACAGTGAAAGGATTATTAATAAAAAAAAAAATTTTTTTAAAAAAAAGACTTTTCTCTATATGATATAATCTGAATGATTCATTAAAGTCTTCAGAGAAAAAAAAACCCATAAAACATGGGGGAAAGGTTAAAACTGATTTTCCTCAACAGTCTGGAATATTAATTATTGCTGATTTCATCTCATAATAGTTGTTACATGTGCATAGAGGTGTGATCAAAAAGTATAGAGATTGAAGTTTTCAATTTATTTCATTTTAAAATCTAAATGATTATAAATATCGAAATGAGCCAGCCCCAATTGGGGGAAGAGGGAAATTACGAAACAATCTCAATACTTTTTGAACAAAAGACACAAAAAAGAAATACAGCTTCACACAATATCAAAAGACAGAATTTCCTAAGTGCTTTGATCAATGAAAAATTCACTGGAATAAGTGTGATGAATGCCAGGGGAATATTTTGGAGAAAATTAATATTTCATTCATTGTTTATTTCTGACTTAATACATACAGCCTCAATCTCAATAATTCTCCTTCAAACACACTTCAAATATTTCTTAGATTAGAAATATAAGAATTATAACAAAGCATTTTTTCTCCAAATAAACCTTAGAATATCAAGGTATTCTTTTATGTGAATAGTAATATGTTCTTACCAAAAAAAAAAAAACTTGATCTTAAGAAGTGGGAGGAAAAAATAATTTCAAGGGATAAGCCAAAATTCATTAGGTTAAAACATAGAAAATATGTATATGAGGGTGTGGGGGGAAATGTACATTTACGAAAGACTCATTTTTGTTGAGTTGAAATGAGAATTTAAAAAGGAATATAAAAAGAAAATTAGTTTTATTTTAGAATCAAGAATCAGTTAGTGTGGAGCATTTATTTAAAGTTATCAAAATTTCTTTATTCTATTTTAGAGAAAAGAATAATTAGAAAATGACCATACTTCTACAATTTAATCTATCTGTCCCATAATACTAGGTACATTTAGTGTATGAAATATATATGAAAATGTAACTATTATGAAACAAGAAATAATTCACGGCTATATAAGTCCCATTAGAGTTGATACATTTAGTGTATAAAATATAAATGCGAATGTAACAACTATTATGAGACAGAGGTAGTAGATTAGAAATGTTTCTAGAACTTTTACACACAGTATAAAAAAAATTTATATATATATATATATATATATATATATATATATATATAGCTATAAATAATGTTGGCAGATTTTTTCTTTTTACAAAATATTAGACTTTTTGAAAAATATAACCTTTAGAATATCTCCACTTAAGAAAAAAAATAACTTAAAAAGCTAAGACATCAAAATAAACTGCTTTTTTAAATCTCGAGATTTATATTTGGTTACCTACAAAACAAGATTTTAGCAGTTTTATAAATGAAAAAAATTACTCCACTGTCAACTTGAAATTTTATCATACTCAAAATGATTAGAATCTTTTAAGACTTGCATGCTTCACATATACATTCATCCTAATGTGTGTGTGTGTGTGTGTATATATATATATATATATTGCAGGCATATTTTATTGAATATAACAGACAAGGATAATGTGTTTAGCTTTTTATTCAGCTTTCCTTGTTTGTGAACAAGATGTTGTAACTGTAGTTGTATGCAGCTTAAAAACTATCCAAGTTTCTGTTAATGTTTTCTAAGAATATGGGTACTTTTAACCATTTATGGTTATTGAGGACATGAGTACTGTGTCATGGAGTACTGGATTTATTGTGCTCAATGAATTTGATGTCACATGTGATGAACGCACCCACTAAAAAAAAAAAAACCTATGGACTTTTTAAACTGATCTACAACCACAGTTACCACATCTTGTTTGCTGACAAGAAAAGTTGAATATAAAAAGATAAAACACTAAATTGTTGTCTGTTATTTTCAATAAAATATGCCTACAAGAGAATCTGCAGCTTAAATACATGTTTATATATGGAGAAATGGTAGATTTGGTAAATCCAACAAGATGTGAAAAAAATAAGTGGAAAAGGGGATAAACCAAAACACTGACAACGGATTAAAAAAATGATATGTCTTTTTTTTTTTTTTCAAGAAGATTCTGATGAAGTCTTTTGGAAATAAAGACGAAATATAATTTTTTCATCAGTCATCAGTATTTCAGTTTATCCCTTTTTCCAGTGTTTACATAACAAACAGACAAGAGACATCATAAGTCAACCATTAATTTATAGAATTAGCTTTTGAAACCAATGGTTGCTCTCCTCTCTTCCCATTATGCTTAAATTTCAATCTTACAAAATTATTATTATAATAATAATAATAGTAGTATAGGTCAATGCAAATTTTTTGCCAAAAAAATTAAGTCTTCAAAATTTGAGCTATGCACAAGTCTATATGGTGTCTGCGTATTTTTGGAATTCATAAAATTTAGTTCAGTTTAAAAATCTTCCAACAATGGTAATGGTCTTTGAAACAGACTTGCAAACCAATATTCCTTAGCAAGCATCACATAAGAGAAGAAAAAAAAAAAAAAAAAAAAAAAACAGTAACACTTTAAAATTGGAAAAATTTGATACACCCTCTCTGAACCAATAAGTAAAGTTGGCGACTTTAGACAAGGGTGACCCAAAGGCTCCCTTTTCAATAGTTACTACACCGAGGTGAGGAGGAGGACACTACTCCATTCCCTGGATTGCTTAACTTTACCCTTGATCTGTACCTTATAATGCTGAATGTTAAGCAAGGCCACATCTAGTACCATTTTTCGAGTCTTTGGTATGACTCAACCTGAGATTGAACCCTGGTCTATGCAAGCAAATAAACTGTTTTAGAGATTATGTAATGATTAGAATGTTTTTTTACCCAAAATTTTCAATAGCACCACATAGTTATTTAAGATTGTACACACATTTTACCATTTTATACTGCTTTATCAACATTATTATTATAGAAATATAAAATTACTTTTAAAAGACTTAATATTAAAACAAAACTAATGTGAACTGAAGTGCTATAGGAAATATGAAAATGTAAATAAAGTCAAAATATGTTGAAAAGAAAAGAAAAACGTACATGAACATACTTTTTCTTTTTTGCTGATTACAAAATATTTTATGCATATATAATATAGATGTATTGAGTGCCTTAGCAAGCTAGCTCATGCTGTAAATAGTTCACTGTGCCCCACACTTGTGACAGAACAAACCAAGCTTAATAAATAACCACAGAGAGATACATGCCTAAATATTCTGGAATTATTTCATATATATATATATATATATATATATATATATATATATATATATATATATATATAAATAAAAAACCTAAATACCAAATTCAAATTTATTATACACACACACACACACACACGTGGAGTAAGGTTTGGAATTAAATTCATTTATATGATGAATCAGCTTGACATATTCTATTATAAAGATGACTTAAGCGATATGCTTCTCTCCCTCTTGTCATGTGTAGATTTCATTTTTGTGGAATACAAAAAATTTAAGAATTTTTTTAAATAAAAAAAAAAAAAAAAAAAAAAAAATCATTTTGAAGACAGAAAAATTTGTCAATCTGATTTTCCATTATCTACATTTTCTCTTTATGTATGTCAGAGAAGGATATGTGAACTATATAGACATTTTAAGTCAACACTTAATAGCACCAGTTCTTATTGTTAATAGATTTCTCTCTCTCTACATTTTATAGCACCAGTTCTTATTTTCTATAGTTTTCCCTCTCTTTCATTCTCTGTGTGAGAGAAAGAAAGATGCGATCTTCAAAACTATATACACACTTTATTAGTCTATGCTTTATAGCATCTGTTGTAGAAATTAAAATTAGTTTTAATACTGGATCTTAACACTAACATATATCAGTCTTAACAGAAACTTGTACTGAAAATTTGAAAATTAAATCCTCTGACATGAAAAGTTACTAACAAGCAAACTTTATAACACTTTCTAAAAAGTAATAAAAAATAATTTAAAAAAATCTTTCACACTCTCACACACTATTTATTTTAAATTTAGCTGAGAATTTAAGAAATCAGTCAGTTTTATGATAAAAATAGGTTTTTAAAAACATTAAAAAGTAATGTTTATCTGAAGTGTTTAAGCAACTGATGAAGTGTGTATAATTTATTTTTATGGAATATAACCAACATTTACCTATATAAAATCATTATAATCAAAATACAAGTTAAAGGCTGAATATTTTTTAAATAAACCCCTACCCAAATCCCAGTTTAGTGAATTAACAAAAACTACATTAGAATTAAAAGTAGCATTTAAAATGTTTTTGCTTTTAGCTTTCAGTGAAAATAGATTTTTCATTTACTTACACATGTACTTACATATTATGAGTTCCTATGATTTATGGTGATACAAGGAAAAATGAGATTTAAGAGATATAATTAGGTTTCTCACTTATGTTTGAGCAAGAATCTGGAAGTTCATTTAACAGGGAATTCTGATACATCTTAACCTAGAACGAAGGGTTTTTCTATCAAATCAGGATTGAAAATGATGCCCGTTGTTTTTTTTTTCTCTTGTTGATTAGGCTCTTTCTTCCAAATCAAAGATTTCTTGATTTCAAAACCAATCTGTCGAGCCATAGGTGGAGGGACTGCATTGCCAACCTGTCAAGAGAAAAACAATAGATATAATTTATTTTTTAAAGGAGAAGCAAAAAGAGAGAGCAAGAACAAAGAAGAAAGAAATGAGAGAGGCAAGAATTGAATGAGCATTAATGAAAAAGAAGAAATGTAACAAAGGCTTGTGTGTGTGTGTGTGTTTACATTGGTTGCTTGGTTATTACTTTATGACATATCAAACCTTAGTAGGTTACTTAATGCCAAATCCTTTTATACAAATATAAATCAAATATATAATTAGTAAAAGAATAGCTTGTAGGAAGGTTATTTTTAAATAAACTGGAGCTGATTTGTTTACACACAGTTAAATAGTTTCAAATATTGCTAACAAACATTAATAATTCTATTCATTTGCACACAGTTGAACGATTTCAAATAACAGGTACTACCACTCTGGATCAAAATGAACCTAGGATTGGGCGGTTGGTTTTATGGCATATCAACCTTTGTAGGTTATTTAATGCCAAATCTATTTTTATGCATTTCTATTTCGAGCAATTCAGTTTAGCATAAGTACACAGTTTAAATGTCAAAACTGTTCTATTTTAAACAATTCAATTTAGCATAAATACACAGTTTAAATGTCAAAACTGTTCTATTTTAAACAATTCAATTTAGCATAAATACACAGTTTATATGCCAAAAACAGTAAACTAAAACTACGATTTAGTTCTATTTAACCCATACATAGGACCCTTATCAGATGCTACCACTCCGGGTGAGAGCAGACCTGGAAGTGTTGGCAATGAAGAGGTACTCCACATTCCCCAAAGCTCCAGTATTACTGGAACCTCACTATCAGATTGTTTAGTGTCACATCCAGGACACTCGTTGGGAGAGGGCATACTCCTCCGCAGAGAAGCAGTTAGTGTATTCTACAGCCCCAGGCAACTGGGCAAGTGAACCTAGGAGTAATAGCAATGAAGGAGCATTCAAGAACTCCAGAACTGGAGCCTCACTATCAGATAGTTTAGCGTCATATCCAGATCACTTGTGTGAGTCTGACTCCATTAAAAAGTAATCTTTATCTAAAGTGTTCAAACAATCGATGAATTATAATTTTTTTATGGAATACAACCAACATTTACCTATATAAAATCATTATAATCAAAATACAAGTTAAAAAAGGTGGAATAATTTTTTTTAAAAACCCACCCAAATCCCAGTTTAGTGGATTCACGAAAACTACTTTAGAATTAAAAGTAGTATTTAAAATGTTTTTGCTTTTAGCCTTTAGTGAAAAAATAACAGACCTGACCAATAAAATGAAGCGCAGTTTCTTCCAAGCAGCAGTCATGCTACTACATGGATGTTAACTAAACGAATGGAGAAATAGCTTGACAGCAACTACACAAGAATGCTGCGAGCAATACTGAACAAGTCCTGGAGGCAGCACCCCAAAAAGCAGCAGCTGTACAGCCACCTACAACCCATCACGAAAACTATCAAAATTAGACAAACCAGATATACAGGACACTGCTGGAGAAGTCGGGACAAGCTCATAAGTGATGTACTCCTATGGACCCCTTCACATGGACGACAAAAGACAGGACAACCAGCTCGAACCTACATACAGCAGCTCTGTGCCAATACGGGATGTAGCCCTGAAGACTTACTGGAAGCAATGAATGATAGGGAGGGGTGGCGAGAGAGGGTCAGGGATATCCGTGCTGATAGTGCGACATGATGATGATGACACGTGCTGGCGTATTCTACAGCCTCAGTCCACTTGGCAGTTTCGTGTGTATGTGTCTATAATTATTTGTTTGTACCCAGTTATGCTTTCACATATTCCTATCCAAAACTAATAATTCTCAAACAGATTTATTTTAGCCCAGTCAGTTGGGGCTGTAGAATACACTGATTGCATCTCTACAGAGATAAGACTTCCCCAATGAGTGTACTGGATATGAAGCCAAAAAATCTGATGGTGACACTTCAGTAATAATGGAGCTTTGGGGAATGTGGAGTACCCCTTCATTGCCATCACTCCCAGGTCAACTCTGACCCAGAGTGATAGCACCTGATAGGCTCCTATCTATGAGTCGAATAGAACTGTTTGACATTTTAAACTGTACTGTGCTCAACTGAATTGTAAGAAATAAAACTGATCATTTAATTGTGTGTAAACAAATAACTGTTTAATTGAATTGTTAGTGATACATAGCAATACTTGAAACTATTAAATAGTGTGTAAACAAATGATTAATAGTAAATAGAATTATTCAGATAATATAGAAGCAAGTGAAACCATTTAACTGTGGGGAAAATATGAGCTCAGGCTCATTCTAAAATGTTATCTACAAAATGTTTAGAAATCATATTTAATATATATATATATATATATATATATATATATATATATATATATATATATATATATGTTTAAAAGGATTTGGAATTAAATGACCTACAATGGTTGATATGCCATAAAGCCCAACCCAACCAAACCAAACTGATCTATTAAATAGGTGCTACCACTCCAGGTCAGAATAGACCTGGAAGTAATGAAAATGGTGGGGTACTCCACACTTCCCGGAACTTCAGAACTAGAGCCTAACCAGTTTAGTGTCACATATCCAGGATACCCCACTGCATGTGGGAAGGGTCTTACTCCCTTTGCAGAGGATGCAGTAGCTATATTCAAAGCTCTACTGATATGGCAGATTAGTGTATTATAGAATTAGACTAAAGATAACTGTCATAAACTGTGGCATCTAAATTGACCTAAGGAAAAAAATTAAAATCACTCTAGAAAACCAGGGGTTGACTTATATGACAGAGCTAAAATACTAACCTTTACCGCTAGTTGACTATGTGGTAACAATTTGGATTTTAACCCTGCCATATAAGTTGACTTTTAAACTTAATTTGTTTAGTTGTATTTTATGGTATAACAACATTTGTGGGTTATTTATTGCCAAATCCTATTTATATGTATTATGATTAGTAAAAGAATAGTTTGAAGGGAACATTATTTTTAAACAAGCCAGAGCTCATTTGTTAAATGGTTTCAAGTATTGCTATCTAACACAAATAATTCGATTTAATATAATAATCACTAGTGAAAGATTGAAAAATTCTATTTGACTCATAGACGGAACCCTAACAGATACTACCACTCTAGGTTAGAATGGAACTGAGAGCAAAGGTAAAGAAGGGGTACTCCATATTCTCCCCAAAACTCCAGGATTGGAGCCTCATTATCAGATGGTTTAATGTCATATCCAGGACAGTCATTAGGGAAGGGATCTTACCCCCCCCCCTGCAGAAATGCAGTTGGCATATTCTACAGTTCCAACCAACTGGGCTGTTTTAAGCCTGAAAAAAAATCTCTACAAAGGATCAGTTTATTGTTGCAGAGATTTACAAATTCAAAGCAAGTTCATTTGTTGAAATTTACAAATTTACAAGTTAAAAGACTTTAGGTGAATCTATAAAATTAAATAATAAATCAGTTTTAAAAAAAATCAGGTTTTTGTTTGCCTGGAAAGTTTTAATACAAATTTGGTCATACCTAATTTAAAATGTAAATTCTTTAATTAGAAGCTTCCTTCATTTTTAGTCAACTTGTATGTATACACCAACAATAACACAATTAGTAAAACCATTCAATATATAAAAATCATTTTTAAAATATTTTTTTTTTAATAGAGATACTCATGGTGTAACATTTATCATTGCAAGAAATTGATCTGGCAACTCAAGTTCAGATCCTGAACAAGGCTGTTTACATTTCACATTGCGCTAATACCCTTGAGAAAGGTATGAATCTATTCCCCACTCCAGTTATAAGTAAACAGAAGATCAGACTGGGTTCTTTAACCTTTGTATATAGCAACCCATCGAGAAGGAAAACTGGATTTAAACAAATAAGCTCTCTTCTTAGTAGTATAAGCTCAAAGTAGTTTGACTATTAGCACATTAGGTATCTTGGGGGGGGGGGGTGTAATTTAAAAACAATTTTTTTTTACCTGTCTGTGTTTGTCCAAAATGTTTCCAAAAAATCTGAAATTATCTGGGAATCCTTGAGAGCGACTACATTCTCGTACACTGACTACTCTGTGCTGTTCTGGATGTAAGACACGGCCCTGAAAAGACAAACAAAAATGAAATAAAGCCATTTTTTAAACTCTGACATTATAAGCCTTTCCATTCTTAGGTGCACATATTTATATACAACTATATATAATTATAGGTATAGCATATATGTATATAATTCCATGTAAATGGATGTGTTCATGTCGAGAATGTGTATAATAGCATTAAGTGGTAGTAAACAACTCAGTAGGTTAAAAAAAATTTTTTTTTTAAAAGCTTTAAAAGATAGGTTAAAAAAAAAAAAAAACACAAAATTTCCCCTATATGAAAATAGGATGAAAGGATTTGGGGTATTTTTAATTTTTTTTTTTTAATTATTTCTATCATAAATTGATACCCATCACTGCTAGTAAGGTCAAAGGTTAAGAGGCAAGAACCTAATTTTTTTTTAACATCTTTAGTACATGGATGGCTAAAGTGGAAAAATCACAGAAGCTGGGAATTCACATATTTGGCAGAGTCAAGCAATTCAAGTCCAGTCAGTTCCGAAAGAAAGAGAGAGAGAGAACAAGTCAGTTGTGGTCCTTTCTCTTCTTCCTACATGTTTCCTATAGTTCAGTTCTGCTTGACTTTAGGTGAAAAGCTAACTGTCGTACATGCCACTCCAAGATTGGTCCAAATGAAGGCAGCCATGCAACTTTATTATTGATTTTGTTTTTCTTTGTTAATTGATTTGAGACATCAAATTGTCTAGGGATATTTTATGCTTAAAGGTGAGGGAATTACATGATTTTATTTACAGGGTATTTTTGTATAGTTTCTTAAGAGCTATTTACACAGTTCTATAATAAGTAGTTATCTAATACAAATAATTTGCACACTGTTGGATGGTTTTAAGCACACCCATCTAATTCTAGTGATTTATACATAATTATATGGTAACTATTTTTATTTAATAATAATTATTTGTTAGCCATTATATGGTTTCAAATAACTCATAACTAATACTAATCTTTAGTAAACAATCATAATTCCAAGTAACTATTCTCAGTACAATTTACAGTTATATGGTATCAAGTATTCCTATCTAATACAAATAATTTTCCAAAAGATACTTGAATCATAGACAGAATTGTAGTACCTGTTAGAATCCCAAGCCAGAGTGGATCTGAGAGTGAACGCAATGAATGGGTACTTCTCAGAACTGAAGCCTCACTATCAGATGCAGTTTAGTGGACACTCTTCTTTGTGGACTAAACCCATGGCTTCTACAGTTTCAACCAAAACTGACAGCCAACTACTTTTTAAAAAACAAACACAATGTGAAGGAAGTCGGTTATCTGGTAAGAATGTACACAGCATGGATTGGATAGATCACAAAATGACAGCCATAAAAATAGATTAAAGAATAAATAAAAATATTGGTTTTGCTTTATCTAGTATTAATGCAAATGTGACTTCAGAACTTTCAATGCTTGAAATTCTGAAAGGAAACATTTTTATCAATCCCATTGAACTAATATCTTCATTTCTACTTTATAACTTGGTTGTCTTTGGAAGTCATTACACTAAATATCAAGTTATATCCTATCAATAGAATTTTTTTTTTCCTTTATCAGTTTTCTTTCTCTCTCCCCATGCTTTTTCAATGATCACTACCCTAACTTGATTGTCACAATTTTGGTTCTCTGAAGAGACGTGACTGAAACAAAAAGCCCCCCCCCCTTTTTTTAAATATTAAAATATCTTAATAGTTTTTAAAATATTTTATCAATTTTAATATACATACACTTTTAAAAGCAATGTTCAACCTATATACTAATTAATTGAAAATAGTAAATAAGTGGAAGTATTCCGATTGGCAGTTGATTTTTTTTTTATCTCCCTTGATAAATTATACTGATCAAGATAAAATGAAGCATTTCTATTATCTCCTATGAACTAATATTTTCATCTCTTGTTTTTGTACAATTTTTTTTTTTTCTTTTTTTATACTGTTGTCAGATTTTTTTTTTTTTTTTTTTTTTTAGGTGGGGGTCTCGAACTGGCCCAAAAATTATCTTGCCTTACCATAAGAATCTGATGCTCTGATCTTCAATTTGTTCTTGTTTAGAAGGTCAAAGTAGTACTAAACAGCACTCAAGAACAATCAGAAGTCAAACAGACCAGCAGAAGGATGAAGCATATTTTGGTCAAAACAAAAAAAAACAAAAAAAACAAACTTAGAATAGGATTTTAGAATATGTGGAATAAAAAAACAAGTCAACAAATCATATTTTAAGTCTCAGTTCCTAGAAGATCTCTTAAGCAATAATGAGTCTGCTCACCACTTAGAAATAGCAGGTACTGTAAGAAACAATGTCTGAGTGGCAGACTAAGAAAAGAAGTAGCTTCAAAAGAAAATCTCTTAAGTTAAGTCATAATGAGCCTATTCAACACTTAGATGAGTGACCACTTAGAAACAGCAGCTACTGTAAGCAAAATGAAGTCTGTATACCAGACTAAGCAAAGCTTAGAAAATAGCAAGTCAAAGGAAAATAAAAATGCATTAAAATACCTGTTTTCCCATGGGTTCTGGATTTGTGACTGTAGTACTGAAGAATCCATCCCATTCAAGTCGGCCATAGAGACCAGCCCAGTGGTTGTGCCGGTTGCCTGTGTGGGGTAAGCACCACGGAACCAGAGTATTAAACTGCCGGTCCATTGGGTCACATTTGCCATCATTAGCACAATTACAAACACCTCGCAGCTGCCCATCAGGTCCTTTGCCATTTCGAGAATCATGGTGTGTATAACAACTGTTGAAAAAAATTGAAAGGAGTTTTAAAACAAAATGGAGACACAAAGCAAAAGAGAAAATGCAAAATGGTTTGTAAGTATAAGAAATAAGTATGACTAGTTTGGGATTAAAAAAAAAATTTAAAAAAAAAAAAAATTCCTTATTCTAATGAGGTGATTATGTGGCAAGAGAAATCACACATGCGGCAGCTCAAAGCATGCACGAATATGTCTGGCATGTAAAATGAGATCAGGGAGAAAGAAACAGGCGATTGGGGAGATCAAATTCACATCCTGCTGATTGTGAATTGTGTTTGACGTCAGGACTACCTACACACTGGCATGCATGTACATTACCACATTGTGCAATTGACCCCAATGTGACATTTTGGTATGATTATTTAAGTCCTGCCAGAATGCACCAGGGAAAGAGGCGTTTTGAATCTCGGCAACATACAAGAGATGAGCTTGGGTGGAGGACTGCTAGAGAAGATTTTTGCAGGCAAAAAGGAATATCTTCAGTATAGAAATTTGACTGTCCACCTTCTATTAAGACGACACAACAGCACTTGAAATTGATTCCACATGTTTAGTTACAAGACTTTTCTTTCTGTTGCTGAGGAGGCATACTATCCACCACCCCCCACTTTCAGATTATATGCTCACATACATACGCAAATAAGAATAGACAGCTCAAGGTACATTCAAGGTACATTTATTAACATTTATGCACAAAAAGGCTGTCTTTGGCAGTTATTGTACTAAATATCAAGTTATATCCTATCTACAGAATTTATATTTTAATTAATTGCAAATAGTAAACAATTGGAAGTATTTTGATTGGCATTTAATATGTGGCAGGGGCAATTTCACCCTGAAATAGGGATGATAATAATAGTATTAATAAAGATAGAGGTACTATAAAATATAAACAGCAAGAGAAAAAAGATGCATCTTCAAAAAAAACCCAAAAGTTTGATAGGCCGTGAGGACTTAGGTATATTTAAAAAAAATAAGAATATCATGCAAAATTACCAGTAAAAAGGTTAATCCTTTCTTGTTTGTTGATAATGATTGTTCTAAAAAGTTTTACTCATAAAGTTGGAAATATAATCCGTATTGATTACAAAAAAAAAAAAAGAAAATAAAAAACCTAACTTCTAAAAATAAACACTATTCTCAATAATAGATGTCTATACGATTTGTTTATAACAGAAAGTAGGACACAAGGAAATCACAACATGATATTGTACTTAGAGAGATGTCAGAAGGTGGCACATGCACTAGAGGACAGATAAATTAATTATGTATGGCATCATGTGATTAGCAGGAGGCGAAGATATTTTCAATAAAAAAAAAAGCCTAGCCTCGAGCCGATGGGAGAGTTTTTGCTGTGGCAGCCGAGGCAATTACTTCTGGTCTGTACCATGATTGTTGATATGTAAGTGATAGCCCAGCCCCAGCCCCAGCATGGGGAAATCATCTCTGGGCAAATGTGACGTCATCCATCAAGAAAACCCAATGGAGATTGAATCAGGCGTTCTGCGTGTGCATTAAATTTGATAATTTAGATTTTATTTCATATATATAAGTAAAGTTGCGTTGGCAACAGTAGTCGAAAGCAACCCGAAGGCTCCCTTTTCATTAGCCACTGCATCAACATGTAGTGGAAGGTGCTACTCCTTTCCCTGGATTGCTCCATCTTACCCTTGATACTTACCTTATAATGCAGAAGGTTAAGCAAGGAGATATCAAGTACCATTTTTTGAGTCTTGGGTATGACTTGACCAGGGATTGAACCCAGGTCTCCCAGGCCATTGGCAAACACTACCCACCAAGCCAATGGGTTGGTATAACACAAACACATATATATATATATATATATATATATATATATATATATATATATATAACAAACCACATAACTAATATAAAGAAAGAGTGTTCAATATCAGTGATAGAGCATATGTAGATCTAAGTTTGAAGAGTGTAGACACAGTCAATAGAGCTTTTGGCTTGATGATCACAGGCGAAAAAGTGAATCACTAAAGCACCATTAACTGTATCTATGCAATTCAAAGCTTTTATATATATATATTTTTTTTAAAGAGTGTATATTTAGGCAGCAATTTATTATTTAAACAAGTTTTGTTAAAAACAATGGAACACTTATTTTTAATTTTATTTTTTCAAGACAACTTGTTATTTTTCAAGTGTCAGGATCGAGATGGTAAGGAATTGTCCCATATCTTTTGCCCCAACGGTTTCAACCATACTTTTGGTTATCATCAGTGGTAGTGGTGTTTTGAGTATATATATAAGCAAGGATGATGATTGGAAAAAAGAAATTTGAGCAAAATTAGTTTTTATGGTTCTAATAAAAAAATGCTGCCAGGCACAAATCACCTGAAAAAGGGATCTGATGTTGAAGACTTGAAACCTTATAACTCCAAGTAATTAACATCACACAATGGAAAATGTATGTTATAAACTGCATCTACAATACCATCAAATTAGAAAAGACACTCACTATGATCAAATGTTTTGTGTTATATGTCAAGTACTTTCAATCAATATAGGAAAAAAATTATTATTTAACCTATAAAAAAGGAGGTTGGTTGAGTTCTACAGCATGTCAAACCTGGTGTTATTTTGTGCAAAAGGCGTTTTTGTTTTAATCATTGTTAGTGAAGTATGGTTGTTATTTGTGCAATTATTAAAGGAGTCTGAGTCACATGATCATAATAATGTACCTATTTCATCATGCACCTTCCCTTTTGTTTATACCCTTGCTTGCAGGAAACAGACATGGAGACCAGCACTGTGAAATGCAAACAGCCTCGTACAGGTATGAGGCTATTTGCCTTTCACAGAGCTTTAATACCTTGAGGAAAGATATGAATCTAAATACTGGGTAAATAGTAGGGCAGACTATGTGCTTTAACCCTGGTAAGGCAATCAGTCAAGTAGAAGGAAAACTGTTACACTTTTGTTAAAAAAAAATTGACCTTGTGTCACCTCCTATTTATGTGAAGGAGTTGGTAAATACACACTAATATATATATATATATATATATATTTCTTTTTATATAAAAATGAAAAGAAAAAATTCACTTTATTAGTGTCATTATAAATTCATTTCTGGTCCTGATGACCATCATCAGATGTTCCATGAAAGAAAGTTTTATTTGGGTGTTCTTAGGAGCACCCTCCCCTACACCTTGGTGTAGTAGCTATTGAAAAGAGTGCCTTTGGGTCACCCTCAACTAAGGTTGCCAACTTTACTTATATTGCTTCCGGCGAGAATGGAATTTGAAAAAAAACTTATTTTTTAATTAAAATAATCTTTTAATATATCTTTTTTAATCAAGAAAAATTTTTTACGGTGGAGATATATCTATTATTTTTTTTTTTTTTTTTTATTTATACAATGTTTATATATCTTCTTTTAAAAAACGAAAAAACATTACCACTAATTTAAATACTACTGAAAATTCAAAAACCTAATTTTAGAAAAATTAAATAGTGGTATATGACTTATTTAAAATTATAGATACAATATGCATTCATACTTCTGTTGAAACTTATGTATTATAAATATCAAATAAAATAATTCGTGCTATCAGGAAATAATAATTCAACATTGATATTAATTTATAAAAGTCTATTTCTGATTATTAAAATCATCGTAAAAATTCAAGTTATTTATATTAGGAAGAAATTAACATATTGAATGCTAAGTTAATTGTAATAATCAAAGAATTAATATGTAATAGATATTTTATTAATGTAACAAATAATTCCTTACTTATAATATAAATACATTAAATATTAGTTTCTTGAATTTTTGTTTACACGGTATAATAAAAACCGTGTAGTACAGGGACAGTTCCTTCTTTTTACCAATAATATATCTTTTTTTATTATTATCCTTTTATAAAAACATGTCTATACTTTATCCTTTAAATTTAATTGTTTACTTTATTAGAAAAATCTATTTTAAATTATTTATTAATCTATTTTTTAAAAATTATGGATCAGTATTCCAATAAAGAATTAAAAATATATAAATTACATAATCAATGTTAGTTAAATCTATTTAATATTATTGATAAATCAATTTGAATTATACTAAGAATTTATTTCAATGTCTATATGCAGATATCATTTTTGTTCTGGTATTTAGTACATTTCCATTCAAATATTTCAATATACATATTTTCTCTTTTAAGCATAAATTACTTACCATGTAAACTTTTTGTCGAGGAGGATCTTTTTGATTATTTTCCACTTAATAATAGGTGTTAGTCCAAGTTCTATTAGATCCCAGTAATACCTAGATAGGGCAATTTGATTTTTTAATGTTGGATTTTTAAAAGATGGTAGGAGGCTGTAATATCTAAATTTCCAGTTTAAATTGTAAAATAATATCTTAAATTAATTATACGTCAATAGCTGTAGACATTGAGTACTCACAAATTAGATACTCTAACCCTTGGATTTTCTCCTCGGATTATATATATATATATATATATATATATATATATATATATATATATATACACACACACACACACTTACAGCTTTTTGGTTTTAGTTCCATCAGAGAGTTTAACAATGATATTTGGCAGATCTCTCCAGTCAGCTCCAGGGTAGAGAGGAATATGTTGCATTCGAGCATGTACAAGGGGACTCATTTCTTTACAGATGTGATCTCGAAGGATTGGTTGATGCTGTTTTCCCCGAATCTGAAAAAGACAAACCAAAATACTCATTTTCTTTCATTTGAATTTTAACACTTTGCTTTTTGACTATATATATATATATATATATATATATATATATATTAAACTTTTCAAAAACTATAAACATCAACAAAGCCTGTTGAAATTCATTTAGGATCAAACTATTTTTTCTATGAAATATTTTGACTAGTTTCTTGATTTATTTTTCCCCTTAAATCCTAAAAAAAAAATTTTAGCCCAGAATTTCAAACTGCTTTCTTTGGTTTAGAGCCATCAGTCATTTTTTTGTTTCAACAACAGAACTATTGTGCCAACCCAGTAAATAAGTAAAGTTAGCAACCTTAGTCGATGGTGATCCGAAGGCTCTCTTTTCAATAGCTACTACACCGAGGTATAGAGGAGGGCACTACTCCTATCCCTGGATTGTTCCACTTTACCCTTGATACATACCTTATAGTACCATGAGCTAAGCAAGGCAGCATCAAGTACCATTTTTTGAGTCTTCGGTGTGACTCGACCTGGAACTGAACCCCAGTCTCCCGAACCAATGACAAACACTCTACTCATTAGACCAATGGCCCGATGATGGATTTGGCATTAAATAACCCACAAAGATTGATATGCCATTAAACAAAGAAACCCCGTGAATATTTAGTTCCAATTTATTAAAGACAGTGCTGATAAGTTATTTATTTAAGATTATTTGAGCTTCTTTAAATTGAAGAAAAAAAAAAAACAAAAAAAACAGCATTACAGTTTTGTTCTTTATTGTAACTATTCAGAGGAAAAGAGAAAATTGGAGTTTGAATGAAAACTACTCCAGCAGTAGTAGATGAAATAAAGTATACAAAGTTCTTACATGAAATATCATTACTAATTTTTTTTTTTTATTATTATAAAAAAATGATTAACTCAACTGATGATCTGTCATGAAACCGAGTTGATAGATAGAGCAAAGAGAAAGAATGAAAATATTTTATACTTACAAGTCGTTGGAAATGAGAGAAAGGTTCAGCATTATAGGAGATCTCATCATCTTTAGCACCATTTCGAATTTCTGGCAAATCAGACATTGTGTCTCTAACAGTGATCGTTCGTAATGGAGCACTTTGAGTGCGAGTAATTGTGGAATTATACTAAAAAGGGGACAAAAAAATTAGATCATTTACAATAATTTTTTTTTTTTTTTTTAAGTGTGCTTGTTTTTCATATCAACAAAAAATAACCAAACAAAACAAAAAAAACATACATACATAATAAAGGCATTATGAAATTTAAATACATAAAAATAATGTTCAGTCATTTTTTTAAGCCAATAGGAGCAAAAGTAAAAAGTTTAGGAAATGAAAAATGATTCTTGTTTTTTTTTTTTTAATTTCATCTTTTAAATAGAAACACCAAGATTCTTAATTTACATGTAAATTCAAAAATTTACACTATTTGAATTTAAAAAAAATTAATTTCATGTCATGAAATTTTTTAAGAAAAATTTCAGCAAATTAAAAAAAAAAACTAAAAACACCTAGATATTTTTTTACAGAACTACTTAGGGCAATAAATTTGTAGATACTGAAACAAAGGAAAATGGGTGCAAGAAGCTACAAATGTTTTTTTGTTGGCAACACATAACATTACATTTACATTACGTCTACATTATTATGCATCTAGTAATCTTAGTCTGTCAGGAACATTTGCATTAATTCTAAACAAGTCAAAATCTTCGATAATAAAGATATAGAGGTTTATGGTCTTCCAAACTTCAATCATCACTCCTCAGGCTCTTATTCTTTTATATTCCAAAGTTGGTAATTTTAGGTACTGTAGTTTTTTCTTCATAGCTTTGTTGCACAATGCTGTTTAGTTTGATTTATCTAATGACATACCAACTTTCATGCCAAAGCCATCCTTGTAGAAGAACAGCAGTGATTCTATTTAATCCATAGCTGGAGGGATAAAGGGGTTCAATTCCTCTCCCCACCCAAGTATATTAGTCCATAAATAAACATAACATGACTGGAGCTCAAACTTGTCTACTTCAAGGCTGCAGTCCAGTACTTAAGCCATTACACCATGGGGACTCCCCCTTGCATAATGCTGTACTGACTAAGTTGAATGTCTTTTCTCTTTATAGATAAAGCTGATTACCATATCATATTTAGGGGTCTGACATAACTGCATGAGTAACTTTAATATTTCACATTCAATATCTATTTTTTTAATTAATTAAAAGAATTTTTTTTAAAATAAAATAAAAACTCACCTTTTTCTCATCAACAACCACAGATAGTTGCATTCCTCGGGGTGCAAAAACATGGAGGGGTTCAGGATAAAATGGTAATTTTTCTCCAGGAGCAGCAGCTAAAATAATGGCTCTAAGGAAGAGAAAAAAATACTTCATAATGAGGAAAGGAAAATTTAAGTTTAACTATTCTCAAATGCCACATCAAATTTTTATTGAGCCTATCTGGATAAATTTAAATATTAACTTTTTTTTTATTGTTGCATTTTCCAATTTTTATTAGCACCCAATGCTGTATTTAGCTATATCATAAAAATAAACTATATGTGCATGTATGTTTTATGGACTTGAAAACAACTTTAATTTTCACCAAATTTGGTAAACATGTAATTTACTACCAGGTATGTTCTGGAAAAAATACATCCGACACCTAACCCCAAAAAATTTTGAAGTGTTAAAATAAATAAATTGACCTGATAATGAAGGGAGATTAATGTTAAATTTTTATAACTGAGTTTTCTTTATGAACATTATTATTTGATTTTAAATTTTATTGTAACACCTGATCAAAATAAAAAAAAAATTTTTTTAAAACCCCACACAACTTTGATGAATCTTAATTTTATTACAATTTTTTATACTAAGATTTAGAAGAAACATTTTCTTTGAAGAAATTACATAAGAAAAACAACTAAGATAGTCCTGAAAAATTAACAAAGACATGTGAAAAATACCAGTATTTCATGATAAACTAAGTCCTTCACAGAAAAGGACATTGAAATATTCCTAATGACACACAGTTTATCTTGGAGGTGGTTAGGTGGTCTTAACTCTTTTGCAGAGGATTCAGTCTATGTTTTCCTGAGGTCTACCAACAGGCAGCATTAGTTGATACTATCACACACACAAAAAAAAAAAAAAAAAAAAAAGACACCTGCTTTACTTTCCATATGGATTGTAAATCCACGTAGAACAATGTCCAACCCAGTTGGTAGGGGCTGTAGAATACACCAACTGCATCTTTGAAGAAAGATAAGACCCCCTACCCAATGAGTGTCCTCAATGAGACACTAAACCATCTGATAGTGAGGTTCCAATCCTGAAACTGAAGAATGTGGAGTACCCCTACATTACCATTACACTCAAGTCCAATCTCAGAGTGATAGTACCTATTAGGGTCCCATCTATGAATCAAATAGAAATATCTAATGATTTACTATACTTGAAACCATTTAACTGCAAATAAATGACAGTTGAATTAAATTATTAGTATTACAAAGCAATAGTTGAAACTACTAAATTATGTGCTAATAAAACTATTAGTGTTGGATAACAATATTTGCAGCCATTTAACTGTGCGCAAACAAATGAGCTCTAGCTCACTTAAAAATGTTACCTAGAAACTATTCATTTACAAATCTATGTAGAAAGAGGATTTGGCATTAAATAACCTACAAGAATTGATATGCCATAAAACGCAACCAATTAACCTAAAACCACATTCTGATAAAAGCAGCAAAGAAAAAAAAGATCTATTTAATATGAAGTGTTTTACCAATACAACTTACCTTCTTCGTGTCTGAGCAACTCCATAGCTGCCAGCTTGTAGGATGCCAAATGTACACTGATATCCCATCCGGATCAAACAACGTAAGGTAAGTTTGAGGACAACGCTCTTTTTGAATGACACAAAGTTACGGACATTTTCCAGCAAAAAAAATCTCGGACGATAAAAATCGCAATAACTCAGGTAAGAAGCGATCAAAGAATTCTGGGAGAAGTAAAAAAAAAAATAAATAAATAAATAAAATTATTAAAATCAAACTTGCCTTTAACTGCTTCTTTTGAAAAAGAAAGAAAAATTTTATCAAAAATAAAATTATGAACTTGTCTGTACAACTTATCTACACTTTCTACACAAAATTTTGAATAGAAGAGAATCACAGTATATAAAAAAGGAAATACATTTTAATCCAATAGATACAGAACTTACACATAATAAAATTTGTACCAATCTTAAATTGTGTATTCATTACTTTTGGAAGGTCACAATACCAATTATCAAATAATTCTAACAGGTATTAGGTTAACTATCAATTGCTTAAGTTAATAATTAAAAGTGAATTTTATTTTTTAAATTTGTTGTCAAACATTTTTTAAGTTACAATAAACCATTAAACTAAAACACTTGCAGAGGAATTGAAAGAGGCTGGATATAGCAGGTTGTAAGTTAGACACACTAGTACAGATTTTAACACAGATTTTGCTTGGCAAAGATAGGAAACCAATGAAAATACTGTAAAAAAATTTTAATTATAATGTATAAATTTGATTAATTAAAATGCAATAAGTAAAAATCTAAATGAAATATATATATATATATATATATATATATATATATATATATATATATATATATATGAGAGAGAGAGGGAGAGGGACATTTAAAGACTCATTAGATCAGAGAGGGAAATAAGATTGATTAGACAACTGCAAATAAAAATCATTTGTTTAAATAAAACAATGACCAAACAACTATTGAGACTTATTCAAAAATTAATTAGATAGAGTTAAATAGAGAAACAGATACCTATTTAAAATTAACAGATCAAACTAATAAATACAGAGAGAGATCATCTATTTAAAGAAGGCTGGTCAGATAAAAAAAATAGATCTATTTTTATCTAAGAAAAATGCAAATGAGAGAAATAGATATTTGTTTAAACAAACCTAAAACATTTTTAAAAGCATTAGGGGGGAAAAAAAAAAAAAAAAAGAATTAACACTTGTTAAAAATGATTTTTTTTCTAAATCTTTCAATTTACAATGGACAAATGACAAACCTTAAATTTTGAATATTCTCTATGGTTAAACCTGTTCATTCCACTGAAACCTTGACAAGGAGGTCCACCACACAACAAATCCACTTCACCCTTCTTTGGTAGTCTTTGACCCATTTGGGTTCTCTCAGCACCCTGAACAAAATATAAACAGCAAATAAGAACAAGACAAAACATTTACAACATAATTACTTCAAACAAATCACCTTTAAGAAAAAAGTTTTGATTATAACAACAGAAAGGGATGCAACATACTTATTTCAATACATTGCAATAACATTGATTCATAAACATTTAACATTTCAAATTCTAATCAAAAAGTCTAGTATTTTCACCTAATTTCAGACTAATCTTTCTATAAACTTATTGCTTTTAGAATAACTTTCCAGATTGAATATGTCCAGAGCCACAAGAATGGGAACAGTAGGCCTTCTAAAATATCAAGTGCAGCCTATCATAGTCTTGTTGAAAACACACACACACACACATAATTAATAATACCTTCATGTTTTCTATATAAAAGAAAATGTCCCAATAGCATAGTGGTTGGTTAACATGCTGGAGTGCAACATGTAAGCAAGTTCAAACTCCAGTTGCACTATTACATTCACTTTCAGACAAATATCCTTGGGAAAGTAATGAACCCTCTTGTCCTCCCAGCTATGGGTTAAATAGTATCAATGATGTTCTTTCACAAGGATGGCTTTGACATTAAATAACCCATAAGGGTTGATATGCCATTAAACAAAGAAACCAACCAACCAATCATTAAAAAAGATTTTCATTTCTTTTAAGTGCTGATTAAATTTGGTCAAAGTTATTAACCAAAATGCTACCAAAACCAAACATTTTTTCCATTGATATCATTTGCACAACAAAGCTGTTGTTTGGCACGAAACACAGCTACTCACGTCTCTAAATTTACTTTGGCATTTTACTAATCATTGTAGAGCAGAGCTGACAACCTAGCTTTAACACATTACAGTTGTCTTAATACCGACAAACCAGATGTCACTTTAACTACTCAGACATTTTTTATTTTGAAGACTGAAAATATTAAAGACTTTCAAATTCCTCTATGACTAACAATTAAACTGTCTTCTGATGGACAATACCTATACTTACACTCCAAAAATTTTCTTAAATTTTAAATTCCAAAAATTGTCCAATCCCAAACACTTTAGATAAGAAATAGCATAAGCAAGTTGGTTGACCATAGTCGAGGGTGACCTGAAGGTTCCCTTTTCAATAGCTATTACTCAGAAAGGTAGGGGTGTGCAACACCTTTCCCTTGATTGTTCCATTTACTCTTGATCCATACCTTATAATGCTGAGAGTTAAGAAAGGAGGCATCAAGTACCATTTTTTGAGTCTTTGGTATGACTACCCAAGACTGAACACCAGTCTACTCATATTTGAATATTGGTTTGAACCTTGGTTCCATTTTTAACTAAATGCAACCAACACTTTCCAAATGAGTTATTTTTTCAAGTATGGTAAGAAATCCAAAAAGTAATGATACCGTTGTCTCATAATAGTTGGTTTGGTTGTTTGGGTTTTATAGCATATCAACCTTTGTATGTTATTTAATGCCAAATCCATTTTTATACAAATAATCAGTTCTATTTCAAACAATTCAGTTTAGCATAAGTACACAGTTTAATTGTCATAAACAGTTCTATTTCAAGCTATTCAGTTTATTCAAATAGTTTTAATTCAAACAATTTAGTTTAGTATAGATTTTGTTTACACACAGTTAAATGTCAAAACAGTTTTATTTTAAACAATTCAATTAAGCATAAGTACAGTTTCAATGTCAAAAACAGTTCCATTTCAAACAATTCAGTTTAGCATACATACACAGTTTAATTGTCAAAAACATTTCTATTTCAAGCTATTCAGTTTAGTCAAACAGTTTTAATTCAAACAATTCAGTTTAGTATAAGTATGCAGTTTAATTCTATTTAAACCACAGATAGGACTCTTACCAGACGCTACCACTCCAGATCAGAGTGAACCTGGGAGCGATGGCAATGAAGGAGTGCTCTGCATTCTCCATAGCTCCAGCATTACTGGAACCTCACCATCAGACTGTTTAGTGTCACATTTAGGACACTCGTTAGGGGAAGAAGTCTTACCCCTCTGCAGAGGTACAGACAGTGTATTCTACAGCCACAGCTGACTGGGCAAGTCTCATAATAGTTATGTTTGCATATATATATATGAGGTTGGATAAAAAGTATTGCAAATTAAGTTTTGGTTTATTTCTTTCAATTTAAAAGACATGCACAGCTGAGCAACTTATAAAGGATGATTGAAAAGCAACTATTTTAAAATTCATATAATTTATTTCTATATAATTTTTATAAAAATGAATACGAGAAGAAAGCATATAGCATAGGGTTTAATCTAAAATTCAATATGGGCACCAGCATTTGCTACCAGCTTCTCAAGCCTGGGGAGTTGCATTAGTTGATTTCATCGGGAACTCCTTTTGGATGGAAGATATAATTGTCTTTAATTGGAATCATTTTAAGATGAGGCTTCTTAATCTGAGAATTAATTTTTATTTGTGGCAGACTTTTTGTCCTCATCTTGGTTGTTTTTGTGTTGTTTCTTCTTTCACTACGTTTGGGCCAAATTTCACCTCTGGCCTTCTTCAGGTGATTTTTACCGCGACCTCGGATAGGAATGCTGAGTCTTGTAACCGTATCCCCAGTAATTACTGCCTTCCATAGTTGTTGTCTATCACACCACATTTTTGACCAAGTAAACCTCAGTCCGCAAATCTTTAATATTCTCCCAAGTACTGATAACTAACCTGACTTCATCTTGCCACATGGTGAGGTATCTTTTAGCATTCATAGTATAAATAAGTGATCATATCTACATACATTGACTGTTAATGATGAGTCAGTAATGATTGGGGGGGAAGTGGGTTCTAATCTTCATACTTTTTGAACAAAATGTTTCTTGGTGAAACAAGTTCAGCACCTTTCATGCTCACATCTATGCAACATTTTTTCTGGTTCCTAAACCAAAAAGTCATTTCACAGGTAAGATGCGAGAACATGGATGACATTAAGAGTTTCTGCAGGGGTGTTTCAACTAACAGAAAAGTCACTGGAATAAATGTTGAAAATTAATGTTTTAATCAATATTCATTTCTGCCTTGGTAAATATAGCCTGAGTACATTTTAGAAAACGCCTTACATTACATAAAATGAATGCAATATCTATAACACAATAGAATTAGGGCACCTTGTATAGTGTAATGGTTAATGAGATAGGCTTGCAGGCCATTGTTAGGGAGTTTAATTCTCACTGGGTGTCCCATATTCTGGCTAATGACAACTATTGAACAGAATTAGGATATTAATTAATTAAAGTATTAATCTGTATGACATATTAGTATCTAACTTTATAAAAAAAAGTATTGTTTTTCTTAGAGCTGTAGGCAATGGTATTCATTAACTTACCTCCATTGCTAACTTTAAGAGCAGATTGCAATCTTCTGTGAAGACTGTACAACCGGGGTTGTTCAAGCGAAAAGCCTGGGCTGCCATTTCCATCTTTTCAATGGCCCAACAGGCCTTAGCAATGCCAGCTTGGTGGAATCCTTCAGACAATCCTAAACAAGTAAATAAATGAATAAATTTTCAAAATTTACATGATATAATAATCAGACAAACAGAATAAAAACACCCACCCAACCTAAAGACATAAAATGTTTGAGATCTTAAAAATTATATAACAAGCAAAGAAACATTAAGTCTGTTTAGAATAGTTACCTCCACAGCCAGCAAAAACATCTAAAGTGGCTAATGGCTCCACCTGAGTGAAATCTTCTTCATACGGAAGACTTTTAGATTTTCCTTTCCCCTTTCCTTTGCCTTTACCCTGCAAGAAACAAAAAAGTTGTTCTTAGAAATGAGAACAAGTTGGTATGAAATAATCTCAGCATTATTCAAACTATAAAACTTTCTTTTTTTTTTTCAAAATGTTTTTGAACTTTTTAAATGCAACTTTACCAAGGCAAGTGTCAATCTGGTTATCAGAATTCAAATTTGAAACTGAATTATTCAACAAATATGATCAACTGGAGTCTTTCTCCAAAGCATATTCCATACACACAAAATTACATATATACTAAATTTTTCATATATATATATAACAGAATTAGTAAAATTCAAATTATGGCAAGCATGTCGGTAAAATTTTAGAGAATATCTACAAAACAAAAAGTTTGCCTTTTTCGGGGTTTTTTCTAGAGAAAAAAAAAACAATTAAAATATTTAAGTTATTTCTCTGGATTTTATTTGAATATTTCAAAAATTCTTTTCTTAAATAATTTTAAATTTCTAAAAAACATTTTTATTAATTTTAACTACTTTTTTTCTTACTGTTGCTTTTTATTACAACACTCAAGCACCTGATGATGTAAGCTACTCAAACAGACCATTACTAGTATGTTTGATTCTCAGTGAATGCTCTCATACTTCTGGCCTTGTGCCAAACTAAATTAATACAATACGCAAGTCATTTCACATTTAATAAGTAGCTTAAATTTAGAAATAAAGTATCAATCTCCAACATGATTTGAACTCTCATCCAAAATCCTTAGGAGCTTGTTTGACAGGGACATTGCCGCACCAATCTGGTCATAGAGTCGTTCAGCAAACAAAATGTAAATACAGTAATATGTCTAGTCTTCTTTATCTGATTTTTCACCAAGCCATGTCTGTTTATGAAGTAACAACAGACATAATAGTCAAAAGTTGTTTGAATTTCTTAAAGTATTTTTATTAAGCAACTAATATAGAAAATTACTATTTTTCTATATTAGTTGCTTTTTATTGCTGTAGAGATACAATGAATAATTATCTCGGAGATAATTTGCATGTCCATTAGGGACCTGGTAGTAGATCACAGGACAATCACAGAAGCCCATCCTCACTGTGGTCAGTGTTAGTGTATCACATATATACTAATGCTAACATTGGTTTTTGGAGCATAGAGACTTGACCAATCATCCAATGACAATACTATTTTTTAAAGGTTTCTATTTAAAAAACACACACACACACACACACACAATATAGTAAAGATATTAAATGATAAAAAGTTTTGTTTGTTTTTTTTTTTAATCTCAGAATTATTACCTTGCCTTTATCTCCCATGAAAAAGGCTTCATTGGGAGGATCTTCAAATGATCTCCGCTCAGAATTGTACGCCTGGAAAATGTAGAAACATTAGATATTAAATGACAAATAAAAATGAGTTACAAACATTCAATTATATAAACATATATAAATATGTAGTCAACATAAACTGTAATAAAGCTTGATGAATTAATATTTTAGATCTGAATCACTAAAATACAGCAAAAACTTATTGTCAGTTTCTTAGAAATTTACAGAGATTATATGATTTGGTTTGGTTTTATGGCATATCAACCATTGTAGGTTATTTAATGATAAATCCATTTTTATACATATGAAGTCCCATTTCAAACAATTCAGTTTAGCATGAGAACAATTTAAATGTCAAAAACAGTTCCATTTCAAGCTATTCAGTTTAGTCAAAGTTAAATCGTTCCAAATGTTGTTAACAATTCAATTAAATATCAGTCATTTATTTACATACAGTTAAATGTAAAAGCAGTTTTATTTTAAACAATTCAGTTTAGCATAAGCACAAAGTTTAGTTCTATTTGACCCATAGATAGGACCCTATTAGGTGCTACCAGAGCGAACCTGATGGATATTATATGAGAGAACAGATATCACATCAGAAGTGTATAGGTCACAAGCCACTGATAATATATGTTATGAAAAGTGGAACTACATATATGCATACACAAACACAAAACAGACAGATGTGCACACACACACACACACACACACACACACACACAATATATATCAAACACATACACACAACATTAACTGCTAGCCTCCCCTTCCCATAATTTCCAAATTTAGTTTAACTAACCTCATTAAAATAGAAACGATCTGGTCCTCCTAAGAAGTAAATATCCTTATCAACTTTCAGGTTTTCTAAATGTACAACTGTGCATTTTCCACGGACATTCTTGAATTCCACAACAGCAACTGTTAAAAAAGAGAAAAAGAAGATTAACTTACGACTGCCATTTACTAAAGACAATAACTATAGATCAAATTAAAAACCAAATTGATACAGGAATGGGGGATATATTCAATGACAAAATATTAGCTGTTTATCAAATGTACCCAAGTCTTATTTACCTGTCAGGACCCAATACCTTCTATGCACTTACACAAATCAAAGCAGAGGTTTACCATTGTCAAGTGAAGTGATTGTCAAACTTTATTATACAATGGATGGTTGGTTGGAAGTAAATCTTCCAAACTTACTTAAAGATTTAAAATAGACTAAAAGGCTAGTTTTTTGGGTTTTTTTTATTTAAACAAAACCCAAGAACTTTTTTTAAGTATATACTAACTTTCAGAGCTCCAGTACAACATATTGAGATCTGCTTGATAAGAAGCCACTTGACCCTTGTGGGTATCTTCAGGTCTAAAATAAAAATATAAAAAATTTTAATTTAACAAAAAACAAAAAGGATAAACATTTGACAATTTTAAAAGAGAAGAAAAAGAATATGCTAGACATCACAGAAAAAGAAAACAAATATAAGAAAGAAAAAAAGAGAGAGAGAGAGAGGGAGAGAGAGAGGGAGAGAGAGAAGGGAAGTGATAATTCTATACATCAAACATACTGACCGTTTCGACTGAAGGGAAGGAAGGAAAGAATGTAAGGAAGGGCATATTTTCATTAAATTTTCCAAAAGTCAATAAATTATTCAATTTTAATAAAGTTTTTTCTGTACTTAATCTTTAACCATCCCATTGGCCTAGTGGGTAGAATGTTTGCCAATGGCTCAGATTGAGTCATACCAAAGACTCAAAAAAATGGTACTTGATACCTCCTTGCTTAACACTTAGCATTATAAGGTATGTATCAAGGGTAAAGTAGAGCAATCCAGAGATAGGAGTTGTGCCCTCCCTTACACCACGGTTTAGTAGCTAATGAAAAGGGAGCCTTCAGGTTACCCTTGACTACGGTCGCCAACTTTATTTTTACTTAATTTTTAACAGATGAAAATAAACTGAACATGTAATTTGAACTCATTTGTGTTTTCAAGGAAGCATAATGAATAAATGATAAACTATAAGATAATTTACACAAAAACTATGACAGACATGTGCAATTCAAAGGGATTTTTTTTAATTAAAGTTTTCTCTGTAATTTTACTTATCAAAATAAGAAAAGAAAACTTACAAAAAGTGGAACTTCTGAATAATATGGTAGTTATTTTTTCATTCTGTTTTGTGTTATATTGGATATTGATAGTTTATATCCATTTTTTGTGAATACAGATGTTTGTTTTTTTGCATGTGAATAAAAATATTACAAACAGTTTAATCTGTTTTTTTTTTTTGCATTGTCAATAAACTTGAAAAAAATCTTAAAATTAAGACGAAGATTATTAAATACAAGATGATCCTTGAACCCATTGATCTTCCATAGTAACAGCAATTCATGATGACATGGAGACATCTATTTAGGAAACATTCTAATTAGCATTTCATAGTTGTGTTATATAAAAAATTTTAATGATTGAAAAAAAAAAAAAAAAAAAAAAAAAAATTAGAGTCAGGGCACCTTGGGGTAATGTAATGGTTAGCAAGTTAAACAAACAAACCTTCACAAGAGAGTTTGAGTCTCATTGGGTGCCTAATTCATTTGGCCTTGTACCACAAGTAAGCAAAAAGCTTAGTAAATTACTATTCAATACAAATTCAATTTGTTTGATTCTACACTATGGCATATCAACTCTTGAGGGGGTTATTTAATGCCAAATTCTGTTTGACTTGTAAGCAAATAGTGTGTAATATTTTTAAATGAGCCAGAGCTCATTTGTTTGCACACAATTAAATATTTTCAAGTATTGCTATTTAACACTAATAATTTTACTTAATATTAATCATTAGTAAAAGATTGAACAGTTCTATTGGATCCATAGATGAGGTCCAAACAGATACTATTTCAGGTCAGAGTGAACCTTGGAGTTATGGCAATGCATTCTCCAAAGCTCCAAGACTGGAGCCTCACCATCAGATAGTTTAGCCTCATATCAGGACATTCATTGAGGAAAGGAGTTTTACCCCCTCTGCATATTCTACAGTCCAAGGTAACTGGGACATACAAAATCAGGTCTAAAATTTTCAGTTTTGCAAGCAATAACTAAATACTAAATTCCTAGTGCACATAATTATTATAGACATAAAAAATTACCTGTAAAATTTGTTGATCTGAATTTTAATGTTTGTGAGGTCCATGAGTCGACCTCTGCACACTTTACTGCAGAAAATCTTAGAGATACGACCAATATGAAATGGTTTTGGCACAGTCAGGTTAGAACCTTTGATATAATCTGAAGATTTACGGTAGGATTCACTGTACAAGTCTTCATCAAGCTGAAAATAAACACAAAATTATTCAATAAATGTAAATATCGATCTGTTTTAATGGAAGGGAGGAAGTCTATTTCTATTAAACTGATTTTTCTGGACAATTGAAACTTTCTGTTTACACAATGGGTTGACTGGTAAATTCTTCTGGTTGGTTGGTTGGGTTTTATGGCATATCATATTTGTAGGTTATTTAACACCAAATCCATTTTTATACAAATAGTCTGTTCTATTTAAAACAATTCAGTTTAGCATGAGTACACAGTTTAATTGTCAAAAACATTTCTATTTCAAGCTATTCAGCTTAGTCAAACAGTTCTAATTCTTTACAATTCAATTTAGCCAAAGTACAGTTTAATTGTCAAAAACGGTTCTATTTCAAACAATTCAATTTTGCATAAGTACGCAATTCAGTTCTATTTGACCCATAGATAGGACCCTATCAGGTGCTATTACTCCAGGCCATAGTAGACCTGGGAGCAATGGCAATCAAGGGATGCTCCAGCATTACTAGAACCTCACCATCAGATTGTTTAGTGTTATATCCAGGACACTCATTGGGGGAGTCATACCCCTCTGCAGAGAAGCAGTCAGTGTATTCAACACCCCCAGCTGACTGGGCAAAAATTCTTCCGTCTTTAAGTGCAATATGCACAATCATAAATAAATAAAAGTAGTGAGAGAAAGACTTGTTCTAGTCTCCTTCCTTTGGTAGCACAAAGTAAAATTGGGTATTTGTCCAGAATAGCCCATTATGGAAATGTCTGCAACAATGTACAACTGCCAACTTTAAACAACTTGCAATACATCAACTTCCACAGTAGGCCATTCTAAGTAAGTATCCAAAAATGATATCAAAGAATATTTTTTCATGACACAGTTGACAATATATGTATGTGACAAAGCAAAAGAGAAGGAAGCAATTCAACCACCCACCACCAACCTGGCTGCCTATTAAGTCAACATGGGTTTGAAGGATGCAACCTCATGACCTTGAATGAGAATGAGGCTACCCACCAGAAGAACAAAGAAAAAGGAAATGACCACTTCCTGTTTCTCAAGAAGGGTGGTTCCCAGGCTATAAGAAGTCTCAATCCACTGGTGCTAACAAGAAGTCCCAAGAAGCGAGTTCACTGGCAGTGACCAGAGAAATGTGAAGATAGTAGCGCTTCTAGAGATAGCAGCAGCGGCACACTAGAGCTCACACCACACACCGAGGGATGAGAGTAGGTATGTAGAAGAAAAAGTCTCAGAGTGTCACATCCACTCCTCCTGTTGAGCAAGCAGTTTTTGGAAAACTTGTTTGCCTATTCTATTTCTTTTGTGCACCTTTATCGGCATCATCAAAACTGTAGCGATCACATTGTAAGGTCACAACATTGTAGAAGGGGCATGAAGACAGCAAAAGTGGATACATCACATATGGAATTGTTAGTCTTACTTTTTTTTTTCTTGAGTAGTGAAATCCACAATGAGTTGAACTCTGACCTATGTTTATCATATATTGATATAATATGCTTCTTTGATTTTTCCCCACTTTCCAATAGATATACTGCTGGAAAGTAGAGAGGGGGATCACTTTAAATATCTAACATTTTAAATTACATCAAAAGGGAAGACACTATGGTGTAGTGGTTAATGTGCTGAACTGTCATTTTATAATAAGCAAGTTCAAACTCTAGTTGCATTATTATCCTCACTTATTTCCCCCCCCACCTACCTCCCATACTGTTCTTCAACAAGGATGGCATTGGTATTAAACAATCTATAAACGTTGATAAATCATTAAACTAAAGGAATCAAACCCCCAGCTATGAGTTAAACAACTTTTCTTCGACAAGGATGCTTTTGGCACTAAATAACCCATAAAGATTGATATACCATAAAATAACAAATAATTAAAATATAGTTTTTTTTGTGAGTGGAGGTAACAAACATTTTAGCTTAGAATTTCATTTTATTCTTATTGAATTTCTTTTCTTTCAATCTTTTATGAATCACCATTCTCTAACATTTGGTTTAGAATATATAAGAAGATTTATGAAATGAATCAAAGTAATATATGTTTTACTTACATTTACATACAATATGTAACAATATATAATTTAAATTAAATTAAAAAAACGATGTAATTTATTTTAAATCAACTCGAGACTTATTTTTATTCTAAAACAAAATTTACAGAATTTGGTTGAACATCTTTTAAAATGTAAAATAATTCTTTCTTAACATTAGGAAATATGTAATAAAATGCTTGGAGTGGGGAGAAATTTTTGTTAAAACACAATCAAGATTAAAAGCAATTTTAAATAGACTATTTTTAATAAAAATCCAAATAAATTTCAGTATTTAAAAATAATTCCATAATGTAAAAAAAAAAAAAATTCTAAGGCAAAAGTTTTAAGTCATCCTTAATGGGATTCATTAAGATGTAACATTGTCAAAACCAGTCAATTTTGGGTCCAATCAATTGAACCTGTACCAAATATACATATAAAGTATATTATATAGATGTAAGAAGTTAATATGAAACCAAGGCCACCAAAATCAATTAACATAAATACACACACGCACAAATTACATACCTCCCGTTTTTCATATTTGAGTTTTTTAGTTTCAACATGTTTGACACTGAATGAGAAGGCACTGGGATCAATATAACAGCAATCTCCGATTTTGTATTCCACATTGTCACGTTTAACCGATTTGAAGAAGGTTCGAGTTTTTTCTTGAAACTCATGCTCCAGTTTTTCACCAAGACGAGGTGTTTCTTTCTGTAACAATAAAAATCAAAAGAAATTTAAGAGACAAAATATAAAGAGGTAATTTTACATAAATACTAACTACAGAAACTACAAACTCATCACTGACAGAAGGCAGTGAGCTAAATCTAACAAGTAATTAATAGATAATGGTTAATCACAAAATTTCTTTTCATAATTTTGAAAAAAATCATTTAGCTAAAAAAGAAAAAGAAAATAAAACTTCTCTTAAGTCAAATGTTTTGTTTTTTTTTTAATTTAAATTTAATAAATATCAATAAGATTTAAAACCTTGGAAGTCAAAATTTATTCTTCTTAAAAGTAATTTTACCTTTTTACTTAACAAAACCAAATGCAGAAAAACTTTAAAAATATCCAAAATGGCCCAGCGGTTAGAGTGTTCGCCAATGGCTCGGGAGACCTGGGTTCAATCCCAGGTCGAGTCATACCAAAGACTTTAAAAATGGTACTTGATACCACCTTGCTTAACACTCAGCATTATAAGGTACGGTTCAAGGGTAAAGTGGAACAATCCTGGGAATGGAGTAGCGCCCTCCCCTACACCTTGGTGTAGTAGCTATCGAAAAGGGAGCCTTCGGGTCACCCTCGACTATGGTCGCTAACTTTACTTTAACTTACTATTATGGGATTTTAAGAAAAAAATCTCAATTACACCCTTTGAAAATAACCAATGACTGGAAAATTCCTAATTTATATATAATTCTGAACCAAAGAAATTTTGTAAGATAACAAAAAAAATTTTTTTTTTATATAAAACATTGTAAGAGAACTGATTTTTAACAAAGTATGCTTAAGGGAAAGACTGTTCCTAAATACTGAATTTGCAAACAATATAAGTGAATAAAACCTTTTCAGGTGTATTTTACATAAGTTAAATCAGTTGCTTTTAAACATTCCTAACCTAAATTTTACCAATCTAAAGATAAATTTAAACCCTTCAAAAATTTATATAGCATATATCTTTCTATGGCCAATTAAATTTAGTTATCAACAAACAAATGTTTGACTTTGTCTGTCAGGAAAATGTCAACAGATTCATGAAAGCAATACTGATTTTCTGAAAAAACAAACAGTGCAGAAATTTGGAGTGGAGAGAGATCTAATACAACCCTGAGAATTCAGCAAATTCAGAGTTGGGAGTAGGGATTAATATTTATTTTCTTTGAAAAAAAAGAAGGAAAATTTGTTTGTTTGGTTTTAAATAATACAACAGAGTGAAACATCAAGAGAGATTGAGAAGGGGAGACAATACTTTCAAAAACTAATACAACTCTAAGAAAAAAGGAAAAAAGAGAGAAAGAAACCAGAAGCCATGAGTGAGGGTAAAAAAAAGCGTCTTTACAAACACGTAAATAAATGATTTTAAAAATTGTTTTTAAATTACTTTTCTAAGGATTTCTAGTCTGCAACAACTGGGACAGAATTTGTGTTCATTTAATGGATGACGAGGCTCGAAATCACTGTCACTTGGAATGTCTTCAAACCTTGCCAGTTCAGGGTCATACCTGTTTAAGTAAAGTATAAAGAAAATCGTTAAAATAAAATAAATTAAAATCTATATATTCATAATATATTATAAATTAATGAATAACTTACAGAAAAATAAAGTTAGAACATGTCTGAAACAAAGATGTTATACATATCTACTTTGTAAAAAATTAATTTCTTCTTTCTTTCTTAATTCAATTCATATCATTTTTACTACTACTATGCAAGTTTTCAAGTTTGAGTTTTGTTTAACGGCATATCAACCTCTGTGGGTCATTTAATGCCAGGAGGGTTAAATTGCTTTTGTCTTTTGTGCATGTTTTAGGTTTTAAGGTTTTAGTTATATTTTATTATATTTAACTAGATTTTCATGAAGAGGTTGATTTCTTTTAGAAAGCTTAAGATTTCCTCTGGTTTGAAGTTTTTGAAGAGGTTCTTTAAATTATTTGTTTGGTAATGTTTTGGGCGAATTTGACTAAAACTGTCACAGTCTATGAGAATGTGTTTGACTGTGAGAGGTACTTTGCATGTTGAACATACTGGGGAGTCTTCCCCCTTTAGGAGGTGCAAATGGGTAATGTGGGTCTGACCAATATGAAATCTGGAGATTATCACTTCTTTTCTATTTCTTCTATAACCTGCTGGCCATTCACCTATGGTATTTTGAATATGGTGGAGCTTGTTCTGTGTTTGATCATTCTAAGGTTTTTGCCATTTCTTGAGTATAAATTTGTTAATAACTGGTTTTAGGTCAGTGTATGGAATTTTTGTATTGGATATATGTGTCTGGAATGCCTTTTTTGTAGCTCTGTATTCCCTTTCATTTCCCTGTATGCCAATGTGGCTGTGTATCCTAGTAAGAATGATGCTATTGTTTTTAGAAAGTGTTCATTTTATCTAGTAGTCTTATGATGAGGAGTTGATGAATCTTTGCTCTGTAGAGCTTGGAGGACTGATTTGGAGTCTGAATTTAAAGGATTTGTGATTTGCTATAATGTTCATGGCTAGGTCAATGGCTATGACTACTGCACTATAGATTGAGGATTCATTTGGGAGACGTTTTAACAGTTCTTGGTTTTGGAAGATAGCAGCACAACCAACTTTCATCCATTGTTTGGATCCATCTGTATAGATGTGGTGGTGGTGGTCTGGGAAGTTGTTTTGGATGTTGAGGAAGTTCTCTTGGAAGGTGATGTGGTGTGTTTTGGTTTTGGAAAATTTAGTTAGGTCTAGCTTTATTATTGGTTGGTTTATGGTCCATGGTGCTGTTTTGGGGAGGATTGTGTTATGTATTATTTTGGGATTGATTTTGATTTCATTTAGGAGAGTTTGAATTCTTAGATTAAAAGGTTTAATGGCCTTTTTTTTTCTTTTTTTTTTCCCCCAAAAAAGGTTTTTGTATCTTGTTTTCATGATACAATTATAGGCAGGGTTTTGGGGACATGAAATGAGTTTAATATAATATTGGAGTGCAAGTTTATATCTTCTCCAAGAAAAGTGGGGATTTATTAGCTTCTATGTATAAACTTTCAATTGGAGAGGTAGTAAAGGCTCCTAGAGCAATACGGAGTCCGAGGTAATGGATAGTTTTTAGTGCTCTAAGATAGGATTTTCTGGCTCCATATATGAAGCAGCCATTATCAAGTTTTGATCGTATTAGACATCTGTATAGTTTGGTTAAGGTTTTTTATCAGCACCCCAGTCTGTGTAGGCTATGATTCTCATGAGTTGGATAGCTTGCTTGCATTTGATCCTCAGTTGTTTAATGTGTGGGATGAAGGATAATTCTGGGTCAACAGTAATGTCCAAGAATTTATATTGCTGGCTTATGGGTATTTCAGAGCCATTTAATGTTTGGATGGGTTGATTATGCATTTTGTGGATTTGGCAGAAATGCATGCATTTGGTTTTATTGCTGGAAATTTTAAAACCATTTTTCATGGTCCATCTTAATATCTTGTTGATACATTGTTGCATTTTCCTTTCTATTATCATCATATTTTTAGAACTGTAACAAATGAGGAAGTCATCGACATATGATTCATTGATATCTGGGGGTAAATGGGTTGTTATTTTATTTATTCTAATCATGAATAGGATCACAGATAGGATGCTACCCTGAGGTACACCTATTTCTTGTTGTTTTGGATCGGAGAGTATATTATTTATTAGTGTTTGGAACGTCCAGTCTTCTAGGAAATGTTTTATAAAGATGGGGAGTCTGCCTTGTAGGCTGAGGTCTTTGAGTATGCCATATGGCTAGGTTGTATCATAAGCTTTTTCTAGGTCAAAGAGGACTGCAACTAGATGTTCTTTTTTGATGAAAGCTTCCCTGATTAAAGCTTCTATATGGACTATTTGATCTGTGGCACTTCTTTTGGCCCTGAAACCTGTTTGTAGGTTTGAGCGGAGGCTATTGGATTCAAGGAACTATGTTAGTCTTAGATTGATCATTCTTTTGAGGGTTTTGCAGGTGCAGCCTGTTAAAACTAAGAGTCTAAAATAGATGGGTTCGTGGGATCTTTTTGTTTTTTGAAGATAGGAATGGTTATGGCTTGTTTCCATATGGTAGGGATGTTGCTAGAGATCCAGATATTGTTGTATATATCTAGAAGATATTTTAAAGATACCATTGGGAGCTCTTTGAGGAAGGTATAGTGAATTTCATCAGGACCAGGGGCCAAGTTGTTAGATTTGGATATTGAGTTTTGGAGATGGGTTAGGGTGAAGGGTTGGTTATAACTCTCAGTATTGTCAGAGGTGAATTTTATTTTGTTCTTTTCCTCTTCAATTCTGATCGAGTTAAATTGATTTGAGTAATTTTTTGTAGATGACACTTGAGCAAAATTTTCTGCAATAAGGTTGGCTATATGCTTTTCATTTGTGGCTATTGTGTTTCCTTGAAAGAGGTGATTTATTGGTTTGTTGATGTTTTTATTTTTTATTTTCTTTATAAAGTCCCAAATTTTAGGGGGATTCGTATTAGAATTTATCTTCGAAATGAAGGTTCTCCAGGAGGATCTTTTAGCTTCTTTGATGGTGTGTCAGGTTTTTTTTGCCCTTTGCTGTTAGTATTTTAGATTTTCAGATGAGGGGTTTGCCTTGAATATCCTGAAAGTTGCTTGACGTTCTCTTATTATATTTTTGCACTCTTCTGTGAACCATGGATTATTGTGTTTTCGAGATATTGTGGTTTGGGGGATGGTTTTATTTGCTATGTTAATGAGGGTGTTGGTAAAATGTATTATGGGTTCTTCTTGATTTGTATTTGACTCTGGGATTAGTGTGGTAAGGCATAGTTTTTTTGTAGGATTTCCAATTTGCTCTTTTGAAGTTCCATTATGGAGGTTTTGTTTGTGGTTCTGAATTTTTAATTGTGGAATTTTCTATTATTATTGGATAGTGGTCACTGCCACAGGGGTCTCTGTACACTCTCCAAATATAATCTGTAAAGATTGATGGGTCACTAAGGGTTAGATCTATGGCAGAAAATGAACCTGAGGATGGGTTGAGAGTTCTGATTGTGGAGTCATAAATTATTTCTATTGATATTTTTTTCTATTATCTGGCCTCTTTTGTTTGTCGTTTTACTTCCCCATATTATATTGTGGCTGTTAAAATCTCCCATCAAGATAAATGGTTTAGGGAGTTGTTCTATTAGATTGTTTAATTCATTTTCATTTATGGGGTCATGAGGTGGAATATATAGTGAGCAGATGGTAGGGTTGCTGAGACTGCAATTGCTTGCAAGTAAGTGTTGATGTTGATTTTATTTTGGGGGATATCTTTCCTAATTAGGATTGATACATCATCTGAAGCTCTTTGTCCAGTATCATGTATGTAGTCATATTGTTCAAAGGTTTTTATGTTTAGTTTATCACTATGTTTTTGAAGGTTTCTTGGAGACATATGGCAGTAGGTTTGAGTTTGGCTATTAATAGAAGTAGTTCATCATAGTTTGCTTTGTAGCCACGGCAGTTCCATTGAATTATTTTATGGGCCATGTTTTTTAATCTTTGTGTGTTTGCTGTTTATTTTGTTTCGGTGTAGTTTTGGTTTTAGCGTTTTGTGTTTTTATTTGGCTGGTATCAGAAATTTCAAAAGTTTCTAGGCTTTTTGACCTGATTTTGAGGCTTTTGGGTTATTTAGGGTTTCTCTGTTTTGGAGGACTTCCTTGGCTCTCTGTTTCTATGAGTTCAAATTTATTTTTAGTTTCTATTAGTGAGAGTTGTGGTTTATGTTTGTTAGTTTCCTTCTTCCAAGGAGATCTCTTTTTGGGGGTTAGCGGTGGGCTTTCAGTATTGTCCAATTTTTTTGGTGGAAGATTGTTGGGTTTTATAGTGATGGGAGGGATGCCTGGAGCTGGTTGTTGTTTGGGTTGAGTTATTGTTTGATTTATTTTGGGGGGGGTCTTCAGTTTTGTTTCTATGAGGGTGTAGGTTCTTCATTGGATCTGGTCCAGCATGGAGCTTAGTTGTCAAGTTGGTCAACCTTTCCTTTAATAATTCAAGGAGTGTCTTTAATTCTTTTATTAAATTTGTCATATCGAGGTGGGGGTCATTGCTTGATTTTGGATAAAGTTATTTATGGGTTTGACTGTTTGCATTGGTAGTTGTGGCTAGAGAATTTTCAACGAACTTCCTTGCTTCTGGGTAGGATATATTTTTGGTGTGTTTTACTTCTAGTATTCTTTTTTCTTTTCTCCATAATTCACATTCTTTGGAATCTGCTGAATGATTTTGTTTGCAGTTTGCACATTTTGGGGGCTGTTGACAGTCTATATGGTTTCCATTTCTCCACAGTTCTTACATATTGGAGGTCTGGTGCACTTTTCTTTGTGATGCCCAAATTTTTGGCAATTATGGCATCTCAAAGGGTTTGGGATATAGGTTTCAACTTTTGTTATTATATAGCCGATTTTTATTTCTGTAGGTGGTTTTGGAGTGTTGAGGTTTAGAATATAAATATTTGTTGGAATTATTTGATTGTTTGGCATCAGTGACGCCTTGTTTGTGGAGGTTATTTTTTTTATTTCATCTAAAGTGCACAGGGAGAGATCTAGGCTTCTCACTACACCTTTTGACAAATTCAGGGTGTTGTGGGGTAAACTTTAATTTTTAAGTTGTAAAAGTATTTTTGTTTTAGTATTAAGTCTGAGAAAAAATTTCTTTCCACTTCTATCAGTAGAGTATTGTTGATTAATTTTTTTACAGATTTTGCTTTAATAAAACTGTTAAGGGTTTTTTCAATAATGAAGGGAGACAACTTCGTGATTGGAGAATCCTCCATTGATTCCAGCAGGATAAATTTGGGGAACAGGGTCTGGTCAGGGTCATTGTCGGAGTCAGACTCTGCATGCGGACACTTTAGTTTTGGAGTTTTTTTGCTTGGGTTTTGGTTTGTATCCATAGGGGTTTTTGTTGAGTTCACTGACTGTGCTCCCCACCCACCACGGAGCTCTATGAAGGGAAATGCACAAGGGGGAAACCCATTCACCTTGGCAAATCAGGGCTACACATTCAGTATAGTCACACCAACCAGCAATTTGGGATCTCTAGGTTTTCATTCCCAAGAGACAAATGGGAAACATAAGTCTTCCTTCAGCATGATTGACCCTGCAGCCACTGCTTTCTGCTTCAGAGACCTACAAATGTCTTTTGCAGGCCTCCGAAAGAGGGCTTGACATGACCAGCCGAATAATCAGATCGGGCCTCTCCAATCACCTGACTAGCCCAGTAAAGGCCAAAGTGGAGTGTTGCTAATCATGTGGCCACTTAGGTAACTGGGTCACAGACAGTTCAGCCACCACAATCCCATCCTAAAGCATCACGGGTTGCCACCCACGGCCAACAGGTGTCCTCTTACCCCTCTACTGAGGTGCAGCCGGTGTATTCTACAGCCCCAGTCGACAAGGTGGATTAGTTATTTGTTTGTACATAGATAGCAGTATTTAAAACCACTATCACCAACAATTCAATTTAACATCAGTCACTTGTTTGCTCACAGTTAAATGGTCAAACAGTTCTTTTTCAAACAATTCAATTTTGCATAAGTTGTTTTTTTGTACAGAGTTGAGATGTCAAATCGTTCTTTTTGACCCGTAGATAGGACCCTGCCAGGTGCTACCACTCCAGGCCAGAGTGAACCTGGGAGCGATGGCAATGAAGGAGTACTCCACATTCTTCAAAGCTCCAGTATTACTGAAGCCTCACCATCAGATTGTTTAATGTCACATCTGGGATACACGTGGTGGTGGGGGGTCTTACCTCTCTGCAGAGATGCAGTCGGCATATTCTACAGCCCCAGCCAACAGGGAGAGAAAGTTTTCAAAGCTGTACTAGTTGGTGACCTTAACAGAAGTCTGAAAGGCAACAAACCTCCTTGGTTCTCCAGAACTCTCCTCAGTATTCTAGCCAGTCTCAGCAATGCTATGGCTTGAAGTCTCAACCCTTCCATGGATTTCTAGCTCACCCAGTTTCTTCAGGATTATTCCAAGAGCTCAGACTATGATTGGTACCACTGTCACCCTTATGTCCAACAAGGTCCAAGTATTTCACTTTTTTGGTTTCACTTATTTTTTTGTGACATACTAGAACAGCAAAGTCCACTAGCTGACAAGTTTGTTTTTTTTCTTGTTAACTATAACAAAGTCTGGTCTTCTGACCTGAATTGGATGATCAGTTTTTATCTCAAAACCCCAGAGAATTTCATGTTTCATTTTCCAGAACAGATTTTGGTCTGTATAGCCAAAATTCAGTTTGCACAGTTCTCAGTTTTGACCAATCACAATTTAGATATTAAGTCATCACACATCAAATCAAGTCAGTGTTTTGTGAAAATCTCTTTAAATATGGTTTTCCATCCCAATAATCCAGTCCCCCGTATGCAAGATTTTTTGTGAATTCAGGCTGATACCATTTCAAGAGAATTTTGCCAAGATTAAAATACACTTACCATTTTTGATAGAAGAATGTTTTGCCGTCATCAAAGTCAACAACACGATCAGAATCAGGGTTATCAATACCACCCAACATTGACCAATCGTCAGGGATGGACTTGTAGATGACCTAAAGAGAAAGTAGGGAGAGAAAAATTTCAGTAAATTTAGAAAGATAAAGGTTCACATAGTTCAGTTATTGGCTCTTCTATTTCGAAAAAACTTGTACACTTAGTAATATTAAGTCTCGTTTCAGTCAAGGTTGCTTTTGTTGATACTTTAGCATCATATGACAACACAATCACAAAAATTTAAACATGCCATCAATTGGAGATCAGAGTTACCTGCAGTAACAGAAGAAACCTTATATTCAGCAATGTTACCAATAGAGTACTAAAAGTTAAACATCGGACAATAATAGTTGTACACATTTTTTTTCTTTTTTAATCATTTATTTATCATCTATCCTATTGTTGAGATTTTTTTTAAATCATGATTTGGCAGTTTTTTATGTTATGCAACTCAAATGACTGAAGGCTTAAAGAAGGCTTAACAACATGGAAAATGGAATCAGCATGACGTGTTCAAATTTTGGCTAAGAGAGTTTGCACTAATTTCGAAACAAAAAGGCAATAATACATCTTTTCTTCCCTGAGCTATGAGCTAACTGAATGTAACCTTAATTAGCAGTCAGTTTAGAAGGTCAACTAATTCAAAACTAGGAGTGGTTGGATCACTTTAATCATGTCAAGGCAGCACAAGAAAAAGTTATTTTGATAGGATGAAGAAAAAGAACAAAGAATTAAAAAAAAAAAAAAAAAAAAAAAAAAATGAAACCCAAGCCCAAATAAAGAAAAAGTAAGTGTCAGACTGACAATTCTGACCTTTAAAAAAGTTGTTCTAATTTTTAAAATTAAAAGATAATACAAAAGATCTATAAAAAGGATTTATTTCAAAAATTAAAAAAGACTAGCTGTTAAAACTGCTGATGTTATCCAATACTCCACAGGGAGTATATAGGAACGAATGATGAGATAGAAATGAAGAGGGCGGGGGGGGGAGTATCCAAAATTGATATAAGATACAAAGTGACTTAATTCATGGAACACATAAATTATTTTATATAAACTAGGAAAGAAAAATTTCATCTAAAATAGATTTCCCTATCATCACTATTACTCTATTTAAAAAAAAAATAACCTTGTGTCACAGGGCTTAAGTAGAGTATTACTAGTTTGACTTCAGTTTTAATTCTCCAAGACAGGTTGCCTTACCAAGGTTAATGAGCCCAAATTACCCTATGATTTACCCATAGCTGATGGAGAGGAGCATAAAAATAGATTCATGCCTTCCTCAGGCATATTAGCATGAAGTAAAATGCAAACAGTCGCTGGTCACTGATTCCATTTTTTTTTTTTACAACATTACAGAGTCAACATCAATGGAATCTTACCTTTGCTTTAGAGACTGTGTACTCCAAGCAAGAATCTTCACAGTCATTAACCATAAACAGCTCTAAGGGGTCTGAAGTTTCTCCAAGAATTGTATCTGTACCACGGCTATAAATACACAACATGTAAATATAAGCAAAAAATAAATAAAAATAAAAAGTGAGTATTTGAACACAGATACAAAATTTCAGAGGTCTGTTAAGGCTGTATATCTAAGTTGTCACTTTTTTATAGAACAGAAGTAAATAGCAGTAAATGATAAAAATTTTATTTTTAAATAGAGTGGCAGAGACAAAATAAGTTGAGAGGTATGAAAAATTAGATCACCAGAGATGAGAGACAAAAAAACATGAAAGGGAGGAAAAGGAGGAGATCATCATTATTATTTAAAATAAAATACTTTTCTAATATTGATATTAAATTTATAAATATAAATGTATGTAATCTATTGTATGCTACCATTTCTTATAAATGTGATATTATTTGATGAAGTTTTTTAGATTTCTTTTCTTTTTAAATTATTCTTGGTGGAGAGAGAATTGGTTTTCATTATCTTTTAAGTATTTAACCATTCTAAAATATATAAATTATAATCTTGGACTATAAATGCACTTTATCTTAAGACAAAAGGGATTTTAAAAAAATAACTTTTGTAATAAAGTGAAAAATTTCCAATTTAAAGTGATTTTTCTTTTTTTTTTTAAATCACTCTGATGTTTGAAAGGCAAAAGAATCTCTTCAAGTTCAAAAAATATTTTAGAACGAATCAATTTATCTTGGTGCTAAAGCAGTCTATATTAACAGGCCTATTAAACATCTTTGCTGACAGCTTTTTATCTGGTAAAACGTTTTCTAATGAAGATACACTGTGTGAAACAATTAAGAATGAGAGGGAAAACATTTCTATTGAACACTGTAAGAAACTAATAGACAGCATTTTAAAAAGAATTGTTTTGCTCAAAAAAAAATTCAATGGTAAAACAATCCCACATTAAAAAGGACTTGATATATATTCAAATATAAAATGTATTTTGAATTTTTCGAGTTAATTCTTCGTGAATAAACTATATATGATCTAGGCTCTTTTTTTTTGCCCACCAGTATAACCATACGTTTGATTAGCTGTATTGTTGCTAGGCAACAAATATAGAAATGGGGATTCTTCAGCTAGAATTCAGTTCACTGCACTTCTAGATAATAGTACAAATAATGAATGTTCAGGTTCAATTCGGTTTCTTTGTTTAATGGCATATCAACCTTTGTTATTCAATGCCAAAGCCATCCTTTTAGAAGGATAGTGATACTATTTAACCCATAGCTGGTGAGGAGATAAAGGGGTTCATACCTTTCCCCAAGGGTATTAGTCCAAAACTGAACATAATACCCCACAACTGGAGCTTAAACACACTTTCTTTAAAGTCACAGTCCAGCACTTTAGGGTTACAATTTTTTTTAAATAAAACGATTTTTTTTAAACTTAAAAAATCCGTAATTTGAAAAATAAACTTAAATAAATAAAAAGACTTACAGGAACCACATAGCATGGAATTTTTTCTCTCCAAATGTATCCTCCCATAGGCTGCACACTTTAGCAATATACATCGGTAAAAATGAATTGGCTGGCTTCACAGTGACAAAATCACCAATGCGCACCTGAAAGAAAACAAAATCAGTCAATAAAAAACCAAACAGTTGATGAAAAGGAAAATTTCAATAGAGCCTAAGAAACAGAAAGATTCAGTAATTACCTCTTCACCATTTATGCTTACAGCTTCATAGAAAGTGTAAATTGATATAGCATTAATTGGGTTTCCAATCCATTCAAGTTTTGTCTGAAAAACAAAAATAAATCAAAAAGTCTATTGAGTTTTCTAAATGAGTTTGTGGTTTGGTAATAGTTAAATGGCATATAAACCCATATAGCTTATCTTATGCAAAATCTTTTTTTTTTTTTTTTTTTAATGTGTTTGGTTAGGTTTGGTTTTATGGCACATCAACCATTGTAGGTTATTTAATGCCAAATCCTCTTTATACAGACATACATATCAAATATATATGATTTGGTTGGGTTGGGTTTTATAGCATATCAACCACTGTAGATTATTTAATGCCGAATCCTCTTCATACATATATATAAAATATATATGATTTATAAACAGTTGATAATATTTTTAAATGAGCCTGAGCTCATTTTTTGCACAGAGATGGTTTCAAGTATTGCTATATAAGCCACAGTTTAAAAGAACAAAACCCTAGGTCAGTGTTTACCCCCAACCATTTTCTCAAATGCTACTCCAAAACACTTCAAAACCACTCCCAAATTCTACTCTTAATAAAAGGTAACCAATTAAGATTGAAATTATGCTATACTGCTTGCATTCTACATATCAATAAAATGACAATTTCAATATAGAGTTATTTAATTGAAATAAAAAGCATTAAGGAAAACTTCATGGCAAGGTGGACAGACTTTCATACAGGAATACAAGCCAAGAGACTTTTTGATTTAAAATAAAAAAAAAAAAAAGAAAGAAATCCATGCCAAGAAAAATGTAAGTTCAACATCAAAGATCTTCAAGTATTGATGCACAGAATGCATCCTGTATTAATCCATACATTTTTAAAATAATTTTAAAAATCTACTAAAATATCAAATTTGACAGCAGCATCTGTTCTTCCATTATCTTTATTGCACTAATGATGATATAAAAATTTGCTTATCACCCAACTCAAACCTCTGATTCACCCTAAGAAAAACCAAAGTGACTACTATTCCACAAAGGGCTATGAGATGTGGTAAATGAATAGAAAGTATGACAGTGGAGGGAGGAATAAATAAAGATAGAAACATGAATGTATGGAAACTCAGGGACTGAAGAACACAAGATATTTAACCTTGGATTTGACAAGCTCAAGGTCAACCAATGACAAAAATTTACCTTTGTGTTCTTGCTAGCAGCATGGCGAGCTGGCTTGTCAGGTTCTCCAATCTGTAAAATGAAAAATCAATCAGGTATTTAATTTATGGTTCTTTAATATATAAGTCAGAAAGGGGAAAAAAAGGAAAAAAAATAAGAGAAAAATAAAAGACAAGAAAAAGTCTGCTCAATCTAATTTTCAAAAAGAAAGAAAAAAAAAAAAAAAAAAAAAAAAAAACCTGAAAACTTTTGTACATATCTAATATGTAACTTCAAGTTTTCTACATAATATCTTGGGCTATTTTTTGGGGAGGTGGAGAGTACAGTTGGTCCAGCAGTTAATAGCCCAAAAGATGGAAAATTAGTAAACAAGGTTCTAATTCCATTTGAAGTAGTTTGTTTTCTAGATCAGAGATTACTTACTGCTGCTAACATTGACCCAGTACAACTTAAAGCAAATTAATTGAAGAGGAAGTGGGAACTATCAAATAATGCCCATCTTCTACTGAAATAATACCCACCCACCCCAATGATATATCAGTTATTCCATAGTCAATCAAATTTAATACTTTTAGTAAATTTTTTTACAATCAATATCTTTTACAAAAGAAATGAAATATTTCAATCTAAATTATGACTTATCAAAATGCACTGCTTTTTAAAGACTGAAATTTGGAACTTTACTGAAAAACAATATAATGACTAATAAAAATAATTGCTGCTGCTAAAAATAAGTAAAAATAAGAAGGTAACAACAATACCAACAACACAACCCTTGAACAATTCCAACAAACATGGAAAAGAAATTGGAAGGACTAGAATTCTATGGAAGAATGGAGACCATCCAGATTTGAGTACCACTAATCAGTTAGAATATTGAGGAAAGTCCTGAAGAGTGACAACTTGTAAAGATTAAAATAATAAAGCTAACCCTTGGAAGGCCTATATCTTCATCATCACTTAGAATATCATCATCATCAGCTTCAGCAACAGCCAAATTTGGACACCTGGGTAAGAATAAACATTTGGTTTAAAAAGTTAATTAAATTTTCCATGGTTAAAAAATAAAAATCACATTTTTTTTTTTATTTTAAAAACTAAAACTGACAAGTTACTAGTATTTTTTAAATAAAATGCTTTTTTCTCTTTCAAATTTGGTATTACAAACTATTAGTTCAATTTCAACTGTTTGCAAGTGTCTACTGCCAAAATTTTATACAAAAGACATCAAGAAAACAATTTATTCAAAAATCATTCATCTTTAAGATAAAAAAATGAACAGTAAATGATTATAAAAAGTCTAATAAAAAGTTTAATAAATAATAGTTATAGCGAGAGATCAATAAACTTCTCAAGTCAAATTTTAAATCAATTTCTGGCAGCAAGCATTTACATGATATCAGTTTCTATACAGGCTGATACGTGACAATAACAAATAGATTAAAAAAATTTTCAGAGACCAAAAGAACTTAAATTCCAGCAATACTGTTTATCAAACAACCAATAAATTGATTATTCGAAACTGATATTTTAGATTAATACAAAATTAGAATAAGAAGAACAAGACACCAAGCATATACTTAATAGAGAAACATTCACAATAAATATAAATAGTACAATTGTTAAGCTATAGTCAGAAAAGTTATTTAGACAATAAAAATAATAAATAAAAAATTAAAAAAATCTCTAAAATTGTTAATTTTATGCCAAAATATTCTATATACTTCTGATATTTATATAAATATTTCGCAAATATTTGGATATATCTTAATACTTGCCCCCTAAAAAAGCAATTTTTAGATTACAGATTTTACAATATTAAGGAAAAATGGCAATTGCATTTACTGAAAAACATGTAAGAAAGTAAGATACAGCTTTTTAAAGGATTAAAATTTTACTATAACCCCAAATAGGTTTGCTGCTAAACGATAATAATAACTGCTGCTAAAAATAAATACTTAACAGAAAAACATTTGCAATAAATTTAGCAAAATATTCAATTATAAAAAGACTAAGCTACAGTGAGTGAAATAACTGGACAATTGGAAAAAAAAATTATTTTGTGTGTAAATGTTAATTTCATACTAAAATATAAACACCAGTATAAATTCAAATTAACATCAGAAGTATATAAAATGAATATTTTGCAAGTGTCCAGACACTTCCTAACTTTACAGCACATTATAATAATTCAATTTTACATCTGCATTAAAAACCAAAACAGTACATAATAGCAAGATTAATGCTAATGAAATAACACTAAAATATTACAACTTAGAATATAAAGCCATTTTTAATTTAATAGTATGAAGAGTAGCAATTGCACTAACTCTGATAATGATTCAAATTCTAAGCGTTTGAATGCTAAACCAAGGGAGATAACTCCCAGAGTAAAATTTTTAATTTGATAATCTGGTTTCAGCAGCTATGTTCAATGAAAGGCTTCGAAACATTTTAAGTTTACAATCTAGTAGTATAAAGGCTTAAAGATAAGTATGATTATTTTAAGTAATGTTAAATAATCTTGTAACCTATAAAGAAAATCAACACTAAAAGAAATGAAAAGATAAGTATTTTTTTTTCAAAAAATAATGATCATAATTTAGGTATCATTATTTTTTTTTTTTTACTCATCCAACATGAATTTTTTTTCCAGCTTTGAATTGAAATGACAGAAGAGCTGTCCAACAATTTAATAATTCCTTGAAGGTTACTGTGTTACACTTGATGAAAACTACATTATAGTAGCCCACATGATGTATAAGAAAAAAAATAAATGAAGAGGCTATAAGTCTAAATGGAAGCAGTTACAATATAAAATGTACAGTGTGCAAAACTAAGTTCATCAGCCATCTGCTAATATTGCCAACTTAATTTTCACTGGATGTTTATCCATCAAATTTAGAAATTTTCAGTATTAACAGCTGAATTGATAGACAAAAGGATTCAATTAAAAACAGTCTACCTCCTGTGGATACAACACTGCTTCAACCTTCCTGAACCTCCAAATTTTACCATATCCTTACAAGCCTTACATTTTCCACAATCTGGTTGTTGGCATACCTAGATGAATAAAAAATTTTTTTAAATATAAAAAAATAAAATAAACGAAAATTTAAGAATAATATCAAGTCAATAAATAAATTATTGACAAGTCACCTTTTCTTTAAATATATTGAACTTAGGTTGATACAATCCTTCAATGTTTTATATTTCATTGTAATAATTACTTGGGTTAAAAAAATAAACACACATTATATATATATATAAATAAAATTAGGGTATTCAGAAAAGTAATTATGTTTTACCAGAGAGGATATAATAAATATAAAGTTAATTTTATCTAAATATTATCAAGAATATAATCACTTATTTTTCATAGACTGCAACCCAATGGAAAAACAAATTTTTGATTCCGTGCTTAAAAGGTATTTGGAATTTTCTCCCACAAAAAATTCAAAAGATAGGTTTTTAACTTCTTTCTGAATGTTCTACCACTTATGAAAAGTTTGGATTTAAACAAACGAAAATCGGTTGGTGGTAAATCTTGTGAGTATGGAGGATGTAGAACCTCCCATCTTAACTATCTCATCTTTTCTTGAGTTTGTTAGGATCTAGTCATGAAATTGTTGAAGATATTCAAATAAATTTAACTTAATTTGTTTTTATATCCTCCTTGGTAAAAAGTAATCACTTTCCAAACATCCATATACGTATTTACCCAACCCCTCCACATAAGTAGATTGCAACACAAAGTCATTTTTTAAAAAGAGTTTAACAAGTTAAAAAAAAATCAGAGTTTTCCTTCACCTATACAAGTTGCTATACCAATATTTAAAGAATCCAGTCTGATCTACTACTTACCTATAGCTGGAGGGAGAATTGTTAAATTCATACCTTTGCCAAGAGCATTAGAACTATGTGAAATGCAGTCAGCTTCATCAAGATTATGAACTCTGATCGGCATGTCCATTTCCAAAGACAATAACCATTACACTATGAGCACCTCCACATATGTGAAAGACAAATATAGACAATATTTGTAATCAGTCTTATGATCGCCTACCATTAAATATCACTCGTACCAATTCTCCAGTCCAACACAAGTGTAGAAGGCTTTCATGGACCTTAACACCTGCATTATAAATAAAGGTAGGGGTCACCTATACTAGATTTAGTAATTCAGGAATCTAATTTTAATACGAAACCATATTGTTATGTAACGTCTCTACTCTGAGCAAAAATCTAAAGGTTTGACAGACAGACGGACAGAGTTAGAGGTGAATTAAATTGAAACCAGTTATGGGGAAGTCTGCATTTTGAGTTTTTAGCAATTACATTTCTGCAGTACTACGGAGTGGATGTTTTTTGGGGTTTTTTTTGGGTTTTTGATAATTTCCTTACAAGATACAGAAAGTTTATTCCTCTCTATGAAAGAGTTTGTAAACTCAGATGGCAAGCTTCAAGTTATTTGAATAACTCAGGCCAGCCATCTGAGTCATCATAAATATGAAAATCAAGCTATAATTAGCATATCAGTGTTTGTTCACCTCTTTCATCACCAGGATCAAATAATAATCTCTTATCTCCCAATCATTCTCTATTATTCTTCAACAAGAATGGCTTTGGCATTAAATAACCAATGAAGGTTGATATGCTATTAAACAAAGAAACCAATCCAAATCCAAAGCCAAACCCAATCTTTCAAGAGACCCACAACATGAAAACGTGACAGGATTTTCAAAATTATAATTCCAAAGAGAAAAGCATGTTAGATTTTTTGCTCTTTCTGGAGATGATCCTGAGGACCTAACCTGCTGTAACAGTGAGTAGGGTATAGTAATGACAATGTTCCATATAATTGACAATTAGAAAATAACTAATTTTTAAATAAACTGTATTCATAAAAGAGGGTATATTCAGTTATTTAAAACCAAACTTTGAAATTAGGTATCAAAACAAAGATGTTATTTATTTAATAACTTTTGCTCAGTTTACCACACAGACTTTAGGTTGCTTATAGTATTTGCTACTAAGCAGTCAACCATCTAAATATTAAACAGGTTCATTGATGCTTAAGCTTTGATCATCTAGTCTGTCTTAGATTGCTTACAATACCTGCCACTATTAAGTGGTCACTTTAAGTTACTGAACAGGATCCTCAGTGTTTAACTGTTAATTAGGATCAGACACTTTCAGCAGGATTTGACTACTTTAAGACCTCACAAGGCAAATGTCAAGAGAAAGATAAATTCTTTAATTTTTATATTGAAAATGAAAAAAGAAAAGTTTACAACTTACTTCACATATACAGCATCTTACTCTCCGATAATTGCTACCTTTATCACCAATCTGTCCTTGGAACATACTGTCAAATATATTACGCACAAGGGGTGTTGTGGTAGCCATCGTCTGAGTATCTTTGCATTTCACCTTGGGTTCTCTGAGTTGTTTACGAAGTGCTCTCCTGAAATAAGAAAAATTTGTCTTAGAATAACAAAAATCATAAGAAAGTTATTACATATCTGTTATTCATCTCTTTGAAAAGCCTCAGCTTACAAGAGATAATATTAAAAATGAAGTTGAGTTTTTTTTTTGGGGGGGGGAAGGATGTCAATTTTTTTAAAGTCGAAGGAAATACCTTTTTCCTAAAGTCACACCAGACAATTTGATTAAAGCCCTCATGCATGGGGCAGTGATAAGCAGGGCTTCATCATCATCTGCAGCTTCATCATAACTTTGAACCTAAAAAGAAATTAGGAAACATTATACAATAATGCTTACAAGAATATTTTTCTTACTCTCATGAAAAACAAATTAAATAATTTATAGATAAGTAAAGCCCTATTGGAAGAGAAAAACATTTTAATCAAGGAAAGGGAAAAAAACTTGGTAATTTGGTACCCACTAAATTCTGTAAACTTTGGGCATATCTAATTCTTTCAATGACCAGATTTATTTTATAAATCTTGAGTGAAATATACACTTCCCTTTAAATGACATCTATTCTTTTATCTCATTATTTCCATATTTTACCCTTTTTATTAATCATAGATTGAATGGAGAAAAAGAGAGAGAGAAATAAACAAAAAAAAAAAAAAAAAAAGATAGAAAAAGAAATGAAGAAATGAAGAAAAAGAAATGAAGAAAAAGAAATGAAGAAATGAAGAAAAAGAAATGAAGAAATGAAGAAAAAGAAATGAAGAAATGAAGAAAAAGAAATGAAGAAATGAAGAAAAAGAAATGAAGAAATGAAGAAAAAGAAATGAAGAAATGAAGAAAAAGAAATGAAGAAATGAAGAAAAAGAAATGAAGAAATGAAGAAAAAGAAATGAAGAAATGAAGAAAAAGAAATGAAGAAAAAGAAATGAAGAAAAAGAAGAAAAAGAAATGAAGAAAAAGAAGAAAAAGAAATGAAGAAAAAGAAGAAAAAGAAATGAAGAAAAAGAAGAAAAAGAAATGAAGAAAAAGAAGAAAAAGAAATGAAGAAAAAGAAGAAAAAGAAATGAAGAAAAAGAAGAAAAAGAAATGAAGAAAAAGAAGAAAAAGAAATGAAGAAAACGAAAAAGAAATGAAGAAAACGAAAAAGAAATGAAGAAAACGAAAAAGAAAAAAACGAAAAAGAAAAAAACGAAAAAGAAAAAAACGAAAAAGAAAAAAACGAAAAAGAAAAAAACGAAAAAGAAAAAAAAAATGAAAAAGAAAAAAAAAAAAAAATCAAGAAAAAAAATCAAAAAAGAAAATTGACTTACCTGATCCACAATAAACTGAGCATGTCTAAGTAGTGTGTCTTCTGTGAAAACACATGTCATTCCATGAGGAGGAACAGTAATCTAAAGAAAAAAATTTCAAATAATTAGTTATACTACTTTGCCATAATAGTTCAATTTTCTGTATGAAATTTATATGCAAATAAAACAACTATTCTGTAACAGAGTTATTTAAAAACTTTAGACCAGACAACTAAACTCAAAACAAAATATGAAATGAATGCTGAAAAGTCTCAGCCCAAGGAAACAACCTACTCCACTAATGTTCTTCTGCATTTTTTTAATCTATTCATCCTTTGAGAAACAATGTTCCATATGTGTTGGACTTTTATTATATCTCATTAGCATAAAATAAGTCATTATTTTCCAGTTAGAGATTTGATTTGTTGTCGGAGCAAGTTCAAATTAAATTTGCTAAGACGGTAAGTAGCCACAACTTTGAGTCAAATTTACAAAAAGAATAAAAAAAGAAAAAATTACCTGAATTTTATGCAAGAGATCTTCATAAGTTGCATCCAGAAAATTTTGTATAAACTCTATTGCGATTTTTGACAAGTAAATTTTTTCTCTCATAGTGTCCATAAAAGGTGAATAAGCTTCACTTGGGCTCATCAGGATATAATCAGCATAAGCTGCCAAAGGAAGAATAAATTTTATCTTTAGTATAAAAGAACATCTAGTTGTCGTCAGAACATAAATATTTGAGGAGTAGAATGACAATCAATACAATAATGGAAAAATTGCTTTTTAACAAGAAAAGGAATCCATAGGAAAACTATCATACGAAAACAGGTTTTTAACTATATTCCAAATATACTATAAACCTGAGAATTTTTCTCAGAGAGTAATTGGACTATTTTCTTCATCTTCATTGTTATATTCCCACTGCTTCCGTTGATGTGTCCTTCAGAATTCTTCAGGTGTTTCACATCAAACTCTGGAACCCATGTAGAACTCTGAATTGAATCCTTTATTTAATCTCCAGAGGTAGATTGTTCTAATTCTGTTAACCAAGACTGGGTACACGTTTTAAGCTATACTAAGTATTCTTTGTTATTTACCTGTAGTCAGGAAGGATTGAACCGGCAACCTACAAATGATTTCACTTAGAAGCTCTTTTCAACCAAACACCAATATCTATTGCCTATTACTTCTATAAAAGCACTTTTTAACCAAATGCCTAACAAAGAAACAATTCATTAACTTTTTGAGGGATTGTTTCAAAAGTACCTACCTGTAGTAAAACCTATAAGATAATTTTCACCACCATCAAACCCAGCAGTCCACCATTCATTGATAGGTCCCATATTCTTGCAAGGTACTCCACCTGTTATATTGAACCAAACAAAAAGATTTCATAGCATAAATATGAAACAATACAAAATAAAACTTGCAGCTAAGATAGCATTTAAAAAAAAATAAAAATAATCACAAATCAGAAACAAGTGAAAATGAGAATAATCACATTCAACCATTAAATGCATTTGAAATCATTTATTTAACATCTCACCTACTAAGGCACATTGAACTCCAACAACCAAATATGTAGACTGAAGACTTATATTCAGCAACTTTTGCATGCTAGTTTATCAGAAACATGGTACTTCAAATTATGAATGTGTAATTCTGGATGAAGCTGTTTACATTTCACCTAGTGGGAATAAAAGTAGGAATCCATCTTTTCTTCCTTCAGTTATGGTAAAAGAGTAGGACAGACAGGGATCTTTAACCATCATAGTGCAACCAGTCGATGAGAAGAAAAGCTAAATTTAAACAAGCAGTACTCTGCTGGAGAAGTGACCGTCACATCTTGGTGATGGTAAAGGAATTGGTTGGTTGGTTGGATTTTATGCTATATCAACCTTTGTAGGTTATTTAACACCAAATCCATTTTTATACAAATAATCAGTTCGATTTCAAACAATTCAGTTAAGCTTAAGTACGCTGTTTACATGCAAAAGTACAGTTTAATAGACAAAAATATTTCTATTTCAAGCTATTAAGTTTAGTCAAACAATTCAGTCTAGTGTGTGTGCATATATATATATATATATATATATATATATATATATACACACTTTTTGTCCACACAGTTAAATGTCAAAAATTGTTCTATTTCAAACAGTTCCGTTTGGCATAAGTACGCAGTTTACATGTTAAAAAAGTTCTATTTCAAACAATTCAGTTTAGCATAAGTATGCATTTTAATTCTATTTGGCCCATAGATGGGACCCTATCAGGTACTACCACTCTGGGCCAGAATGGAGTACTCCAAATTCTACCAAAGCTCCAGCATTACTGGAACCTCACCATCAGATTATTTAATGTCTTACCCCTCCACAGAGGTGCAGTCGGTGTATTATACAACCCCACCCGACTGGGCAAGGCAAAGGAATTGAACAAATACATACTTCAAATTTTAAATAACACAATTGACCTTGTGTCATATCCTGCCCATGGAAGAGGGGTTTGTGTAGTTTCATTACAGACATGTACAGTAGATCGCTTTGCCACAGGTGCAAATTGAAAAAGGAGTCAATCAAAAACACCTGGAGAGAAGTTGTAGAGTAAGCAAAATGTCCAGTACCAAAAGACAAACAAGCATAAATATAGGCCCTTCACAGACCAGTAGAGAATGCAACCAGCAAGATGCGTGCCTACCAGGAAAAGAACAGATAACCTAAAGAGTAACTTGATGCAATGCAAGGACAAAAACCAGGAGCTGGAGTCCCTAAAGCAATCTGACATTGTCTTCAGCATTATCTTAGCAATCCCTGCAGCAACCATAATGCCAAATTGTTGAGTACCTTGTAATTCCCTTGAACAATATTGGCATTACAAGGAGGGGAGAGACTAGTAGCAACTGCCAATCATTGTTACAATCTTGCCTGGGCTAAGATGCAAATGCAAATCCATAATCTCACAAGACTAATAGATCTCATTATGATGGGGGAATAAATCAAAAGGTTAAAAAAAAAAAAAAATAAATAAAATAAAATAAAAAAAAAAATAAATAAAGGAGTATATGACCTACCTTCAGGACTGGGATTTTCATCATAGATAGGCTTGACCACCCCACTGAAATAAAGTTCTACATTCTTCTCAATGAGACCAGTGTCGAATGGACAGAGATGTGTATTCTTGTCAAAAATACTGGAAAAAGAAAAAAGGACAATCTTTATCAACATGTAAATCATGAGAATCTTAAATAATAACTTTAAAAATTTCAAAATTTGCTGACCACCAAACTTGCTGAGCAACACCTTTAATATCATTACGCAAAACCATAAATACATACAAAATAATGGTTATTATTGTTGAAGTGGAATCAGCAACCAAAGTTTAAGTCCCAAACAAAGTTGTTTGTGTTCTATTTCATACTAAAGCTCTTAAGAAAGGCATGAATCCATCAGTTTTCCTCCCTAGCTATGGATAAATAGTATAGCAGACAGAGTTCTTTATCTTTAGTTAGGCAGCCAGTCTAGAAAGAACTTAATTCAAACAAGTTTTACTTTGCTTAAAAAGTGACCGTGTGTCACAGGGGTCAGGTAAATAAATAAATGTTACACCCATGATTATATGTAGTCATACAGCTGCAACTATATAAATGTGCATTGGAAAACTTATGTCACAATAGGAAAAATAAGATTTCCAAATTCATTGTCAATTGTAATTTAATCCACTAAATTCAATACACAGTATTGCAATACACTCAATAACTCTTATGTGCTGGATCTTATAGATAGTAGTGTTCATAAGTAACAAGTGCAAAATGTTATTTCCTGAGATTACAGGGGCCATTAAAAACTTAGAGCAGGGTGAGATCCATTGTGAATTGAACTTTGAACAATTCTGGCAAAGATTTAAGAACAGAACTTTTTTTTTAATTATTTGATAATTTTATTAAATAGACAAAAAGAATTAAAATTAGGAATGAAAAAAAAAAAAAAAAAAAAAAAAAAAACTTTTGCTTTTTATCTATTTTCTTTTAATCAATTAAAAAATAAATATATATAGTATAATATATATGCAGTTACCAACCGATCTGCATGATGTGACACAAGGACAATTTTAAGTAGAGTTTAACAGGTTTGAAATACAGACAGTTTTATCCAGGGTTTGAACTCTGGTCACCATGTCCATTTCCTACAGCGATAACCATTACACCACAATCACGTTTGATATACCATGATATATAAGTATTTTTCTTTTGAATAAAAACGTGAATTGATGATTTTGTTACATACAAAAAATACTTCACACTTCTGTTATAGAAATATTACTTGATATTTGAAAAGTTTTAAAGATTATGCCTCTAATTACCTGAAATTGGTAATTTTATGCTGTGGCCGTTCATCTATGCTGGATACATCTTCTTCCTGACCAGAAAATACTGACAATTTGGGATCAGTAAGAGCAATAAACTCTTCAACCTGGGAACAGAAATTTTTTTTTTTTTTTTAAATCATAATGGCATTTATATACAGAAGATATGAGAAACACATGTTCATAGAAATTAAAAATCACAACAACCAGAAAGTTTATGCAACAGATCACTTGACTTAAAGTTATGATTTACAAAGAATTATTGTTAGTTACTTGACACTATATAACAGAAAATTATTAGTATTAGATCAGAATACTTGAAACCAAATAATTGTACAAATATTTATTATTAAGAAAACTTGATACAATAACTGTGTGCAAACGAATGATTAATGATAGAAAGGGACTTGAAACTATAACTGTTTGCAAAAAAAAAAAAAAAACCAGCATTAAACAACTCAACAAGGACTGTCATACTGGAAAAACCAACATATATATATATATATATATATATATATATGTGTGTGTGTGCCTAATGAGTTGAGTGTTTAGCAATGGTCCGGGGGATCTGGGTTCAATCCCAGGTCGAGTTACACACAAAAAAAAAAAAAAAAAAAATGGTATTTGATGCTGCCTTACTTAACACTCAGGATTATAAGATAAGGATCAAGGGTAAAGTGGAGCAATCCAGGGAATGGAGTAGCACCCTTCCCAGCTCCTTGGTGAAGTAGCTATTGAAAAGGGACCCTTCAGGTCACCCTTGACTAAGGTCACTGGGAGTATCCCTATGGTGTACTGGTTAACACACTGGACTGCAGAATCTTAGTACAGAAGTTCAAACTCCAGTTACACTATTACATTCTCTTTCTGAGAAATACCCTTAGGAAAGGTATGAACCCCCTTATCCTCCTATCTATGGGTTAAATAGTGTCTTTGAAAAACTTTAATAAATAAATTAAAAAAAAAAAAAAAATAAATAAAAAAAAGATGGATTTGGCATCCATCTTTTTTTTTTTTAAATTAACCTGAGAAGGTTGATATGCCATTAGATAACAAACAAAATTATATGTGTATTTAACAACCCCTATGAACAAGCAGGATGTGACATGAGGTCAATTCTCAAAGCACAGTTGATCAGGTTTGAATTCAGATTTTTTTCTTCTCGTAGACCAGTTGCCATACCAAGGTTAAAGAGTCCAGTCTGACCTAGCATTCACCTATAGCTGGAGGTACAATAGCTGGATGCATACCTTTCTCAAGAGTATTAGGTCAAGGTGAAATACAAATAGCATTGTCCAGGATTTGAACTCTGATAAACAAGCCCATTTTCTATGACAATAACCATTACAATAGGAGTGCAAGAATCACATCTCTCTCTCTCTCTATATATATATATATATATATATATATATATATATATATATATATATGTTTGATTGAATAAGACAGACCCTTTCTGCATATATTATTAGTAATCCATTCAAGTCTTTGTATAAGTCATTTGACATCTGAATGGAATGAATTCAAAAAGTCACCACATTTTTTTTACTCCCAAGTATATTTGGCTCCAGCTGGAGCCATCTTTAGATGAACAAACATTTAAAATGACAAACACAATAAGATGTATGTATTTATGTAATAGAGGATTTATTTGTTTGTTTGGGTTTTATGGCATATTAACTTTTGTAGGTTATTTAATGCCAAATCCATTTTTATACAAATGAACAGTTTTATTTTAAACAATTTAGTTTAGTATAAGTACACAGTTTAATTGTCAAAAACATTTCTATTTCAAGCTTTTCAGTTTAGTATAAGTGGAGTTTTTGTTCACACAGTTAAATGTTAAAGCAGTTCTATTTCAAGCAGTTCAGTTTGACTCATAGATAGGACCTTGTGTGTAAACAAAATCTATACTCATACTAAACTGAATTGGTTGAATTAAAACTATTTGAATAATGTGAATAATTTGAAATAGAAATGTTTTTGACAATTAAACTGTGTACTCATAATAATACTTGCTTTATCTTTACTCAATGTATGGAATCAAATGTCTTGATGAAATCTATGAACAAGAGTTGCCTCAAGAATCTTAAGCTGTGGATCAATTTCTCTAAAAAGCATTCAGATTTTTTTCCTAAGAATTTTCTAGATTTCAGGTTTGATACTGTTGAGAAGCAGAGTATTATAAACCTTAGCAACTATAGCAGTAAGAGTTCTTAGTGATTCTAAGGTCACCTTTTTTGGGGAAGAGAAGGATGCAGCCTTTGATCCATTTCTCTATTGTATTTGGTTTATAAACAGCGTTGCATAATTGAAGAAACACATCAAATTTTCTTGTTTTCCATATTTCTGGGAATATTTTGTTGAGGCCTACAGTTTTTCTGCTTTTAATTTTTGTCAGTACTACATTAAGTTCTTCTTCAATAAACTGTCCTAATTTGATGTCTAGTTGGCTATTAATAATTTTTGTGGTCGGTTTATCAGTGACATCAAGGAAGTTTCCAAGAAGATTCTTTAAATGTTTTTTCTACTTTTGGATTCTTAGCGAGCAGCTTTTAGTTTTGCTCTTGAGGTGTTCTTGCTTCTGTTTATTTCATTTACTGTCTGCAATGCTATTTGTGATGTCTATTTTCTACTGAGTTTCTGATTTTATTGATTTGGCTTTGGATGCGTTCTTCTTAGTATGTGTTTTTTTTGTTTTTTGTTTTTTTTTTTTTTTCAAGCAAGGATGCTATTTGAATGTTATCTCATTTTTTCCTAATTACTCTATATTTGGCTCTTGGTTTGGTTGGTATGCATTCTGCTGCTGCTTCTATGTGGGCAGCAACAAAGTTTTCATATTCATCTTTTAGGATATGTATTTCAGATATTAGTTTCTTACAGTTACTGTGTTTTTATTGCTAATATCTCTGTTGGGAAGTGATAATGGCCATAGAATGGGAAGTGAATTGTACGACTTGGGGGATCTTCCTGAGAATATTAGGGTTAATATCTAGTGGAGGATATGTTGGGTTATTGTAAATATTATATATAATGATATTCATCCTATTTACCAACCCTGCCGTTCGGGCAGGATATGATACAAGGTCAATTTTTAAGCAGAGTTTAACAGGTTTGAATTCAGAGTTTTCCTTCTCCTAGACCAGTTGCCTAACCAAGGCTGAAAAACCTAGTCTGTCCTACTATTTACCCATAGCTGGAGGGAGAATAATTGGATACATACCTTTCCCAAGGGTATTAATGCTATATGAAATGCAATCAACCTCGTCCAGGATTTGAACTCATGTCGCCGTGTCCATTTCCTATGACGAAACCATTACACCACAGGCACCTCCATATGTATTTCAGATATTGGTTTCTTACTGTTACTGTATTTTTATTGCTAATATATCTGTTGGGAAGTGATAATGTTGATCAGTTCTTTTACAGGAACATAGGTAAAAAACATTTGACATCAAGTAAGGCTATGATTTGATTGTTAAGTTTTAAAGTTTGCAAAATTTGAGTGAGTTGATGGCTAAATTTGAAGCTGTATTTATTTGCTGAGTGTTATGAGTTGGTTAATGTGTTTAGTTAATTCATACAAGGGAGTGGTGACTTGAGATAATAGTTCAATGAAGATAATGTTGTTTATGGATTTTGATAGGCACCTTTTTGAATTCATTTCAACCATATGTCAAATGATTCATTATAGAAATCATAGAATGCAATGCATACAACATAACAGCATTGCATTCTGTGATTCCTACATGGCTTACCTTGAAAATAAAGTTTTTGACTCAATAAAAAAAAAAAAAAAAAAAAATTAAAAAAAACACAAAATTCATTTATGCTACTTTGATGATATTCCATTTCAAACAATTCACTTTAGCATAAATATGCAGTTTAAATGTAAGTAAACAGTTTAATTGTCAAAACATTTTTATTTCAAGCTATTCAGTTTAGTCAAACAGTTCTAATTTAAACAATTCAGTTTAGCATAAGTATGCAGTTTAGCTCTATTTAACCCATAGATAGGACCCTATCAGGTGTTACCATTACAGGCCAGATTGGACCTGGGAGCAATGGTGATGAAACGGTACTCCACATTCCGCAAAGCTCCAGCATCACTGGAACTTTACCATCAGATTGATTAGCGTCATAAACAGGACACTCGTTGGGAGTGGGGGGAGTATTACTCCTGTGCAGAGAAGCAGTTGGTGTATTCTACAGCCCCAGCCGACTGGGCAAGCTATGAATAGGTTATCAATCCTATGGAAATCTGATCTATACAATAAAAATGAGACTTTTTCTAAGCTGTAGCTGTGTTAATAATACTGTATGGATGCACCATATGAATGCTAACAAAACACATGGAGAAAAAGCTAAATGGGAATTATACAAAAATGTTACATGCTGCTTTGAACAAATTAAGAAAACAACACCCCACAAAACAGCAACTGCATATCCCCACTTACCTCCTAACCCTAACTCAAAAACTAACAAAGTAAGATGTGGGGGAGGGGAACTGCTAGAGAAGCAAGGACAAACTCATAAGTGACATTCTACAAACTGTTTTACATGGACATGCCAGTGTTGGTCAAGAACAAACTTACATCAGCTCTGTGCAGACATTGGATGTAGTTTTCAGAACCTACCAGTAACAAGGAAAGAAAGTGGGTGGAAGGGATGGATGGATGGATAGAGAGAGAGAAAGAGAAAAATCCATGCCAATAATATGACTTTATATATATATATATATATATATATATATATATATATATATATATATATATATATATATATATATATATATATACACACACACACGTGTGTGTGTGTGTGTGAATAAAAACTGGAACAAAATCTGGCATTATGCAAATGTACAAATACACATAAAAGAAGGTTTCATAAGATTGAAAGTTTTGAAAAAAACATGAGCAATATTTACAGCATCTGGTGCATCTCCAGGAAATATGGCCAGGTCAGGATCATCCAAAATTTGTTTGCACATTTTACATTTCATTGGAGGTAACTGTTCTTTTGGTTCTTTGGTTCTGAAATGAAATTTTATTTTTTTTTTTTATTTACCAAAATTAAATTTTCAAACATCAAGCAGCTCAACACAAAATACAAATGAAATATGAAATTACAATTTACTATTTAAAAAAAAAAAAAAAAAAAAAAAAAATGTACCTTTTCAAATTTAAATTGCTAATATTTTCATCAAAATAAATAAGTTACCATACCCATAGCAGAAATTATAATTATCACCATATTTAACTTAGGTATTCCAGTTCTTTTGCCTATATACGATTGTTAATTCATAAAAAAATAATTTTTCTACAACTATCTTGTTTATTACCATATAAATACTACCTTAGTACTTAAAAAAAAAAAATTTTTTAAATTACTAGATTATTATGGTATCGATAAGTCAGTGCAATTTTTTAAAAATATTCACGAAATCAGTCTTAATACTTTTAATCAGCAGTTTTTAGTCCTTTGATAAATTTTATTCAATATTTATAGGTTAGTTCTAATTTAAGTCACCACATGCCCACCTGTAGTTTTATAGCTGCCAGGTCTTTACTTGGTATAACCTGAGTTGATATCAACTTTTTTTTTTATCTTTTTTTTTTTTTGGCATAATAAAATATGACAGCATTAAGATATAACATCAAAAATTCCAAAGTAAACTAACTTAAAAGTGAGGGAGGTTAAAACTTAAGAATGAATATAGGTATTTGTTTACTTACTCATCAACCATATCATCATCATTGTCATCTTCATACTGTTCTTTAGTCCTCCTCTTTTTATCTTCTTGTTCCATTTCCTCTTCAACATTCTCATCAGTAACTTTCCTCTTTACATTCCTTTTAAAAATTAAAAACAGTAAGTTCTTTTTAAAAAGTAGTAAGGGTTTTTTTGTGTTCTTCAGGAAAAAGAAAAAGTAATAATCAACAAAGGTAAATGGAGAGGTAACTCAATAAAAATGAAAAAAACTTCACTTCATTTTCATTGATTTTATGACAAAATTTCTTACTGTTGTATTCTCCTACTCTAATGGTGTATCTCTTTGATACTTTCCCCACTTTGGTATAACAGAACATCAAATCAGGGAAATCTATATACCCAATAGATTAAGCCTGAACTTCAACATCACACAGTGGTCAACCCATAAATCTTTCGTCAGCAACTACCTAAATGTGAACATATAATGAATACAATTCCTAACTTCTAGGCATAAAATAAGACTAGAGAGGTTGACATGCTGTTCAAATTACTTAATCAGTTCATTTAAAAAAAAAAAAAAAAAAAAAATTTTTTTTTAAATGCTACTTGTCTTATAGAAATGCAATAAACTACCAAATTCATCAAGTTACTGACTGAGGGGCAACTATCGAGCATAATAAACTTTTAGATTTAACAACCTCTTCTCTCCAATTAGCTTATGGCAGGTTTGGTTTAATTTCTTTGTCTAATGGCATATCAACTTTCATGGGTTACTTAATGCCAAAGCCATCCTTGTAGAATAGCAAGTTGTTATACTATTTAACCCATAGCTGGATAGATAAGGGAGTTCATACCTTTTGCAAGGATATTAGTCTGAATGTGTGGCTGGAGTTTGAACTCACTCACGAGATCACACTCTGAAATGTTAGCTACTACACCCTGTTATATCAAAGGTTTTCAGGACTTAAACCTAACCAAGTCAACTGAAATACATAAACAATTTTTCTCTTAAATTCTAAAAAGCTTAAAAATTAATCTTCAAATATGCCCTTGGCCCCTTCAAGTTTAAAGACAGTTAAGTACCTCATGAGTCCCAAGACATCTGAATCACTCCCATTAATCCAAACATTAATATTCCTAAGGATTCTTTCTATTCATTCACCACATTACTGTAACCTTACATTGATAATAGCAATTTTGGCATTGCTTGGGGTGAATCTTTAGAAAAAAAAAAAAAAAAAAAAAAAAAAAAAAAAAAAAATGTTGTTATCCCAGAATGCAAGACAAAAAATAAATAAAATAAAATTAATACTTACATATTATCAATCATGAACCTAATAGACTGCTGAACACGTTTGTTTCGAATACCTTTCACTGAGCAAACACGGTTTCCAAATTCTGAAAATCATAAGACAATTTTGTAATGACTTTTTGATTCTATAATGGTTCGCTTTAGTTTGGTTTCTTAGTTTAATAGCATATAAACTTTCATAGGTTATTTAATGCCATCCTTGTAGAAGAACAGCAGTGATACTATTTAACCCATAGCTGGGGGGTATGGGATTCATACCTTTCCCAAAGGTATTAGTCTGAAAGTGAAAATAATACTGAGGCAGGACCCATGGCATAATAGATATAGCTATTCAGTTTATACAGTTCTAAGTGAAATCATCTGGAGGTGGTATGTTCAAGCCTGACTACAGGCAAAAATAACAATACTTAACACAGTCATGGTTAATGGAATTAGAACAATCTACTCCTGTAGTAGAAATAAAAGGTTTAGTTCAAAGTTCCATGAAGGCTCCAGATTTTTACATACTTGAAGACCAATGATCAAAACGATAAAAATGAAGACAAGTATTGAGCTGAAATGGTGAGATTTCCACTAGAAAAATATATCACTGCTGGTGGAACATTCCTCTCTGTGTCAGGTTCATAGCACCCTAGAAACTTTCAGGGTTAGATATTCACAGCACCACCCTATTTCAGGTTATTTTGGTTTCTTTGTTTAATGGCATATCAACCTTCATGGGTTATTTAATGGCAAAGTCATCCTTGTAGAAGAACAATAGTGATACTATTTAACCCATAATAAAGTTTGGTTTGGTTTTATGGCATATTAACCATTGTAAGTTATTTAATGCAATATATAAAATTTAATACAAATTTTGTTGAATATAATAGACATTTTCTGTCAACATATTTTCTTGTTTATCCTTTCATATTGCTGTACTGATTTTATAGTATTTGGTGGGAATTGATTGATATATTTTCCATAATTGTTTATTTCCCCAAGTACTTTCTGCCCAACTTTGGGCCATCATCAGAGGAGGATGTATTACAAAAGTGATGTAACTTTTGTATGTACATTACTACTTTGTAAGAAGAGCATCTGGGCCGTTGCAGTGTGTACTGACACTATTTATAGAACAATTTTAAAAGTAAACACTACACACAGCAACAGCCCAGATACTCTTCTTCTAACAAAGTAGTAATGTATATACAAAAGTTGCATCACTTTTGTAATACATCCTCCCCTAATGATGGCCCAAAGTCGGGCAGAAAGTACTTGGGGAAATAAACAGTTATGGAAAATGTATCAATCAATTCCCACCGAATACTATAAAATCAATACGACAATATGAAAGGATAAACAAGAAAATATGTAGACAGAAAATGTCTATTATATTCAACGAAATTTATATTAATGAAGAAATGCTGCCAAAATATACATATATATGATTTGTAAACACTATAGTGATAACATTTCTAAGTGAGCCTGAGCTCATATTTTTGCACACAGTTAAATGGTTTCAAGCGAGTATTGCTATTTTACAATAATTAGAGTTTGACAATGGTTTGGGAGACCAGGGTTCAATTCCAGGTCGAGTCATACCAAAGACTTTAAAATGGCACTTGACGCTACCTTGCTTAATACTCAGCATTATAAGGTAAGAATCAAGGGTAAAGTGGAGCAATCCGTGGGAAAGGAGTAGCGCCTTCTTCTACACCTTGGTGTAGTAGCTATCGAAAAAGGAGCCTTCGGGTCGCCTTCAACTACAGTTGCTAACTTTACTTACTTTTATTCTATTCAACATTACTCATTTGTTTGTACAGTTAAATGGTTCCAAGTATTGCTGTGCATCACTAACAATTCAATTAAACATCAGTCATTTGTTCACACACAGTTAAATGATCAAACAGTTCTATTTATATCAATTCAATTTAACGTAAGTCATTTGTTTGCACTCAGTTTAAAAGTCAAACAGTTCTATTTGACCCATAGATAGGACCCTATCAGGTGCTACCACTCTGGGTGAGAGCGGACCTGGGAGCGATGGCAGTGAAGGAGTACTCTGCAGTCCCCAAAGCTCCAGCATTACTAGAGCCTCACCATCAGATTGTTTAGTGTCATATCATAGGGACTCTCATTGGGAGGTCTGCAGAGATACAGTTGATGTATCCTACACTCTAAACTAACTGGGCTTCCCATAATAAGGGAGTTCATACCTTTCCCCAAGGGTATTAATCCAAGACTTATAGCGCGACTGGAGTTCAAGTTTGTTTACTTCAAGGCCAGAGTCCAGCACTTTAACCATTTATGTTATGGGACTTTCCCCTCAGAAGATTGATTGGTAGAAAGGACTTTTTGTCCAAAGAGAGACCTTTCTGAAGTGGAGTGGTTAATGCAACATATCTCAGGCACTTAACATAATTTATAGAATTAACTTTTAAAATAAAAAAAGTTGGTCCAAGTATCACTCATAACGTTTCCATTTCAACACAAGATTAATATTCATGCACTGGTTGATATCAATTTGTTACCTAAAAATTGGTCTTCAAAATTCAACCTAGATACAAGTACATGCATAAGTAAAACTCTAAAAAGAGGAAAAAAAAAAAAAAGAGAAATGAGAAAAAACAAAAAAGAGAAGAGAAAAAAAAGGAAAAAAGGAAACAAGAAAAGAGAAATGAGCCACAGTGGGCTGGCAAGCAAACATTTGAAATTTAAGCATCATTTTTTCATGGTTTAAGACTGAAATCCATAAAGCACTTTTTCTTAGTTTTCCAAAATGGGCTCACTTGTACTTTAACTTCAAATATTTACTGAGTTATGTACGTTTAGAGTTATGGAAAGTTTCGGATTTTTATAGCTGTGCAAGGTTTTGTGTTTTGATAACGGATCCACATTTGTTTTTTTTTTCTTACAAATCGTTCTATAAAAGAAAAAAAAAAAAAAAAAAAAAAAAAAGGAAGAAGAAAGAAACATTTTCAAAGTTTCTCCGAGGAAAATTTTGTATCTTGATGTTCCTACAATTTCCCATATGAAATAAAGACCCATGATATACCAAAAGCAAAGCTAAAAAGTCATACAATACAAAGTTGTGAGGAGCTTAAGGCTGCAATTCGCATCCATGTGAAGGAGTCCACAGGAGTATGTCGCTTATGAGTTCATCCTTACTTCTCCAGCAGTGTCCTACTTGTCTGGTTTGTCTAATTTTGATAGTTTTCCTGATGGGTGGTAGGTGGCCGTATAGCTGCTGTTTTGTGGAGGTACTGCCTCCAGGACTTGTTCAATGTTGCTCATAGCATTTTTATATAATTGTCGTCAAGCTTTTTCTCCATACATTTAGTTAGTGTCCATGTAGTGCATCTATATAGCAGTATCAACACAACTGCTGCTTGGAAAAAAACTGTTTCATTTTATCGGTCAGGTCTGACTTCCATATGACTGATATCCTATCAATAGCTGTCCATGCCTTTGCTAGTCATGTGTTGATGTCTTTCTCAGTTGATGAGACACTGTTTCCTAGGTAGTTCATACTTATAAATCAACAGAAATACAATGGTTTTAACTAGCAACTGATATGATTGTTGGTCATTTTGCATGCATTCATATAATAGGTTTGAAAGATTTTAGAATGACCTTAAAGTGTACCATAGCATACTAAAAAGACTGTAGATCCCCATAGTGACTTCACCATAGTAACCAAGTTAACAAATGCAAGAACTTTGTCAAGCTAGACAAAGGTTTATTGACTACATACTTGTAGGAAGCCACCAAGAGAAAGAAAGGAGATAGAAGCATAAGACGGCTGTTAACTAGACAAAAAAAAAAAAAAAAAACAAGCAACAGATCCTTGTAGTAAAGTAAGAGTAGACACATCACTTTAATTTTTTTCTTTGTTTCTAACATGCTTCTCTACAGGGTCTAACACCCCCTTTGGGATGCCCTAGAATTTGGAGCTCGTAAACTTTCTTACATCTCCATGGCTTGTTTCCTCCTGACAATTTCCCCTTATCCCATCCTGCTGTCGACTCTCCAAAGGGACACACGTCCACTCACATCTGACTGTCATGTCAGGAGTAGAAACCACATTCATTTTCCCCCTCGCACATGCACAAAACGATCCTCGGGCCTCTAGTCCTCCCTAGTCATTTTTTAATTACAACAACTGCCTATGCCTTGTCATTTGGTATCGACAGTCCGCTTTATTTTTTTATTTATTTTTTTATTTATTTATCTATTTATCTCTCTATTCATTTAATTTCCTATGAGCCGTTTAATTACATTACAAAAGGAGAAGTGAAATGCCATATCATCTCTTAATCTATGTTTGGTAATTCTTGATTCCCACATATTTTAGTTAAAATCATTCTCTCAAACACTGCCATACTCAATACAAAAAGAAAAAAAAATTGCTGAAAATCACAATTTTTAAGTTTAGGCTATAATTCCATTGCATGTATATTTACCACCTTTTACTCAAAAATATAAATTTGTGGGGGAATTTGGGAGTTTCTAAACATTCCTACAACTCATTTTGTTGCTCTCAAGTATTTAGCAACTGACACTTAGATGATTTAATGGTATTCTCCACTATTAGCCAAATGTCTACAAAGAGAAACAAGAAAACAAAGAACAAGAAGAAAAAAAAAAAAAAAAAAAGAGGAGAAATGAGGGGGGGGGAAAAAAGAGAAACTAGAAAAGAAAAAAAGAATTTTATATACATTAACAAAACAGATCCTTACCCATCTCAACTTCTTGTGAACCAGATTTTCCATTGTGTCCATTCTAAAAGTAAAAATTTTAAATCATAGCTTTTAAAATAATTTGAGAAGTAATCATCAGGTGTAAGATGGTATGGAAAACAAAACAGGCAAAGTTCAAATTCCAGCTAAGAAAAAGCATGAATTCACTTCTCCCTGCACTCTATCCCATCAATTATTACTGGTATGTCAGGATAAATAATGGAGATGAGAGAGAATGAGGAAACACTTTGGCAAACCACTTTCTCATACAATCAGCAGCAGCAAAAAAATAGTTATGAGGGAGTTTTGAAATAAGCACCCATCCTCATCTAAATTGATTTTTTTTTTTGCAAAAATTTCTTCAGATTGTTAAATAATGAACCACTGATATTTAGCCAATGCAATTTTTTTTTTTTTTTAAAAAGTAAGTTTTTTCTCAAATGAGGATTCAATTTACAATGCATATTCATGCTAAAAAAAAAATTTTTTTTTTAAAAATAATAATAAAAACAAATATCTGAATCTGGTGCTTAAAAAATATTTATGTGGGGTAGTTGTTCCAACAGTCTGCCACACTTATTGTCAACCTTGACAGAAAGCCAGTTAAGTGATGACCAAGTTGATATTTAACTACTTTAGTAAGAATATAACATATGGTCAGTTTAATGTAGGGCTCTAATATATGTGGGCAATGACAAAAATTACCCAATCCCCATAGCCAGTGTCACTAGGACATCTGACTACTGACACTCCCCATGTTAGTCACATGTACAAAAATTAACTTTTTTTTTTTTTTTTTTTTTTTTTTTTTTAAATCAGGATAAAAAGTTAAAAATTTCAACAAAAAGTAACTATTACATATCGGAAACACAAAAATAAATTTTTTAAAATTAAATAACATTACAAAATTTGTGATTTCTATCTAAATGTCCTAACTGAAATCATCATCTTTATCATTATTATTATAATACAGTCAATATGACTTAAAATTTCTGCTGTAAATATGGTAAGCTAGCAGTCCATTATACTCAAAACCAAGTCAACAGATGTTATTTTGGCACAAGTTACTTCAGAAAAGTTTTTTTTTTTTTTTAACATTAAAAAAAAAAAAAAAAAAAATTTAATTTTCAAAAAAGAAAAAATTGTGGCAAAAGTTCTGCTTGCTTTCCATTCCTAAAACCTTTCTCTACTTATTTGTCCAAATTGAAATTGACTTTTTTTTACGAAATTAGACAAGGGGTTCTGTTTACTACATAAATACAATGCCAAAATGGTCACTGATTTCCATCATACATGTACACGAATTATCAGCTTTAAGGATTTTACTCCTCCCCTCAAAGAATAATATTGAAATCTGACTAACACATTTACTACTTTGTTTTGAATTTTTAAAGAATCATTAGGAAACTTTCTTCTCCCCTTCACAGAATGTTAGTGATAAGGAAAAGTACAACTAAAGTTGTACTGAAAATAACCAAAAAGTATTGTCAGCATCAACGCCAAATAGAACCAAAACAAAGGACAGATAACTCATGTAAATACTTCACAAATGACGGAAAGTCAGAGACCATTTCAACATTAGATTTGTGTTGGAAAAAAAACAAAAAAAAACATCTAATTTAATAAACAAATCAAGTAATTTCGAATTTGACAAATTCTCTAAGTAGAGAAAGTTCTTCTGAACAGAAAGAAAGCAAGCAAGCAAAACTCTTTGGGAAAAATAAATTTTTTTATGAGTGGAAGCACAAAGTTATTTGTGTCATTTGAATTTTTTTTTAAATACAAAAATAAGTTATTCATGTCAAATTGGATTAATTCTAAGGTCACCTTTCAGCTCTAGGTTTTCTGAAAAAATAAGAATGATGTTTAACAAAAAAGAATTTTTCTATAGCATTGTATTCCCCCTCTCCTTCCAGAAAGACATGTAAAGAGGAAAAAAAAGTGGGTTATTGAAGCAAATATTTTGTTAAGTGTTTTCTTTCTTCACTTAAGTACCTTAACAATATACACAACAATGTGACACAAAAGAAAAAACATTCAGTACGGAGATTTTTTTATAATACTCAGTAATATTTATAAAAATATAAAGACATTTAAAAAATATTCAGTAACATGAAAATACCGAGACATTTTTTGAATACTCAGTAACATGAAAATGCCATGTCATTTTTATAGTAACATGAAAATACAAGTACTTTTTGGGGACTCAGTGACATGAAAATCCAGTCATTTTTTTATACTCAGTAACATGAAAACAGTGACTTTTTCAAATTCTCAGACATTCTAAAAGAAAAAAAATACTGTTTATTTCTTTTCCTGTAACCCTTGTATTTTTGGTTAATATTTAATGTCAGTTATTAACTAGAGGGCTTCAGATATGCAAACATTTAACCATTATAAAAAAAATAAACCTAGTCTCTGCAAGCAGTGTCACACAGGCTACTCTTCTCCTTTTGGTGCAGAAGAGTCGTGTAACTTTGTGAGCAGTTACAGGGTACAAGTTATGAAAAAATAGAAAATTAAAAAAAAAAAAAAAAGGACAGCAACCAAGAGGAGTTGAAAAAGTTCAAAATCTTATCCAGTAGGTTACATGTAGCAAGAGATGCTTGATCTATTACCCTGGAACTGAAAACAATAGTTAGTTAACCAGGACTTGCCAAGGTCACCAGTCTCAATCAATGGGGGGGGGGGCAGACAACGCCAACCACTAAAAAAAAAAAAAAAAAAAAAAAAAAAAAATGGAAGTTCAGTGTTCTTTGAAGCCCAATGGAAGAAGCTGGGTTTTTTTAAATTCTCTATTTGGTGACTGAGGACACAAGCAATAGATTATACAGAGAGTAAATGGAACCATTTAAAGATACAAGGAGTTAGTTCCTACTAAAACAAAGAATCTACTCCACAGTGTTATCCATTTCTATATATGTCCACAGCCCAGGAAACTGAACAGAAGGAAAAAAATAACAGAGGTCCTACATTTGAGGAGAGATTTGTTTTTGAGTCCCAACAGGTGGACCAATTGGTTGATTTTAACAGAATAATTCATCTAAGATTATCTTATGGCTTGAGGTTAGGGAATTACATTTATTGAACATTCACATTTAAATTTTTGGTTTGGTTTTATTGCATATTAACCATGGTTATTTAATACCAACTCCTGTTTATACATTTGAATTAAATATATATGATTCATAAACACATTTTGTTGATAACATTTTTAAATGAGTCTGAGCTCATTTGTTTGCACACCATTAAGTAGTTTCAAGTACTGCTATGTATCAGTAACAATTTAACATTAGCCATTTGTTTGCACACATTTAAATAGATATACACATAAGAGATTAGTTTGTTGTTTTGATTTTTAAGTGAGTTAGAACTAATTTGTTTGCACACTAGCAATGCTATAGTTTCTATACAGTTAAATGGTTTCAATTATTGCTAACACTTATAATTCTAACATTGCTCATTCATTTGCACACAGTTAAATGATTCCAAGTTTTATGTATCACTAACAATTTTATCAAACATCAGTTAAATTATCAAAAAGATCAATTTCAAACAATTCAATTAAGCATATGTCATTTGTTTACACTGAGTTTAAATTTCTAACAGTCCTATTTGATCCATAGATAGGACCCTATCAGGTGCTACCACTCTAGGTCAGAGTAGACTCAAAAGTAATGACAATGAAGGGGTACTCCATATTCCCCCCCGAGTCCCACTGACAAGAGTCTCTCCATCAGATTGTTTAACATCATATCCAGGACACTCGTAGGGAAAATCTTATCCCAGTGCAGAGATGTATTTTACACCCCCAACCAACTGGGTTGATTTACATTTTTTGCATAGTTGTTCCTTAAAAGGTTTTTGCACAAAATTATATGATATCAAATATTCCTATCTAATACAAATAAGTTGCAGTTGTATGGCTTTAAGTATTCCAATCTAATACTAATGATCATATGGTTTCAAATAACTGATAATAATCCTTAGTAAACAATTATAGCATCAAGTAACTATTCTTAATACAAATAATTAACAGTTATACGATATCAAGTACCTACTGAATACAAATACTCTTTAAATAGATCTACTTGACCTATAGGTACTACCAGTCCAGGTTAAAGTGAACCAGGGAGTAATGGCAATAAAAAAAGTACTCCACACTCCTTAAAGATCCAGAACTGGATCATTACCACAAGACACAGTTGAGTGTCAATACCCAAAACACCTCCTTTTTCTTTTTTGAGAGCGGAGAGGTTTGGTTTGGTTTTATGGCATAACAACTATTGTAGGTTATTTAATACCAAATCCATTTTTATGCATATAAACAGTTCTATTTCAAACAGTTCAGTTTAGCATAAGTACACAGTTTAAATGTCAAAACAGTTCTATTTCAAGCAATTCAGTTTAGCATAAATACAGAGTTTAGTTCTATTTGACACATAGATATCAGGTCCTGCCACTCCAGGCTAGAGTGGACCTGGGAGTGATAGCAATAAAGGGGTACTCCGCATTCCCCAAAGCTCTACATTACTGGAACCTCACCATCAGATTATTTAGTGTCATATTCAGGACACTTACTAGGGAAGTCTTACCCCTCTGCATTTCTGCAGAGGGGTAAGACTATTCTACAACCCCAGGCAACTGGGCCAAGAGTGGAGAGGGTCTTATCCCTCTCCAGAGGGGATACAATCAGCATATTCTAAGCTCAACTAACAGGGCAGACAGGTTTACAGGTCATCTTGTATGATGAATGTTTACCACTTGTTTCAGCATTTCAAGAAAAAAAATTTACATGAATAGATAGCAATATTTGACAGATTGATTAGCTACTTTAGTTGAGAGGTCAAATCCTGTCAGAGGTAGCTTTAGAGGTGAGATTTTTTGGAGGTGAACTAGAGGGTTATTTTGTTTAATGGGATATCAACTCTTGTGGGCTATTTAATGCCAAATCTTGGTTGATTGGTTGTTTTATCTTACAGCATATCAACTATTTACAGGTCATTTAATGCTAAATTAAGATAAAAGTTTCAAACAATTCAGTTGAGTATAAGTATAGTTTTGTTTACACAGTTAAATGTCAAAACAACTTTATTTCAAACAATTCAGGCACAGTTTTTTTTGTTTATACACAATGGAAAAACAGCTAATTTTAAACAATTCAGTTTTGTGTAATTACAGTTTAGCTCTAGTTGACCCAGAGATAAGAACTCTATCAGGTCCAGAGTGGACCTAGGAGCGATGGCAATAAAGGGGTACTCCACATTCCCCAAAGCTCCAGCATTGCTGGAGCTTCACCATCATATTGTTTAGTGTCACATCCAGGACATTTGTTAGGGGAGTCATACCCCACTGCAGAGATGCAGTCAATGTATTCTACAGCCCCAGTCAACTGGGCCAGCCAAATTTTGGTTTTTTGAATGTATGATTCCATGTGTATAAATAAATCCAACGACATAATTCTAATTAACTGTTTCTCTCAATACAGTTGATCCTCAGACACCAACTTCTAGCACTTTTAAAATAAAAAGGATTGGGTGTTTGTTTGCCTTAAGAGCAATTCAAAGGACACAGTCAGGACTTAATTACATAGGTGCTACAACTTGGTATGACCAGACAATTGAACAGATTGGGCTTCACCGACTGCTTGTCAAGCCCAGGAAGGCCAAAATGGAGTGTTACAAGTCACATGACCACTTAATACCCAGCTCACAGACTACTCAGCCACCAGGATCCAGTATTCAGGCATTCATTACAGGTTGCCACCCACAGCTAACAGGGGCCCCGTTGGGGAAAAGGAGTAGTTGGTATATTCTACAGCCCCAACAGAAGGGAATACTTTTTTGTTAATTGTAGGAATTGTCATGTAAAATAGTTTCCAGCACATTGCAACAAATAAATAAATAAATAAATAAAAGCAACTCACAGGAACATCTTCCTTAGAGCAAATGCCATTCTCTTGTTTAACTTCAACTGAGGAATCATGACCACTGTCTTTTCTATTGTTGTTATTACCATTAAATTCTTTCTTTCCACTCTTGGAGGAAGCCATACCATTCTGTTTATTCTTTGTATGGTTATCATCATCAGAGTTCTCACAATCAGTATGAACAGGGTTGATCGATGCAACGCCAGGTATAGCATCGAACAGAATAGGCTGAAGAATTCCTTCCATTTTCTTACAGAAGCCTTTCTAAAAAGCAGAATATTATAAATAAAAAATTTTTGGTGTGTGTGTGCGTGTATATGCACATGCATTTGTTTATTATATATATGATACACACAAGCACAGTATATGTCAAAGATGACAGGATTATGTACATATATAGGTTAACACTTCTGCCCAGGATTATGTACATATAGATTACACTTCATAAAGCACAGATACTATACTCTGATCCATACATTTTACAAAAGAAGATTATATATATATATATATATATATATATATATATATATATATATATATATATATAGAGAGAGAGAGAGAGAGAGATCTACATAAAAAATAAAATGTATGTAGGTGCTCATGGTGTAATGGTTATCATCATAGGAAATGGACACAGTGACCAGAGTTCAAACCCTGAATGAGGCTTTTTCCCATTTTACATAGAGCTTAAAGCAACCCTTGGGAAAGGTATGAATCCAATTTTCTTCTTCCAGCTATGAGTAAATAGTAGGGCAGACTGGGTTCTTTAACTTTGGTATGGCAACCAGTCTAGGAGAAGAAAAACTAAATTCAAACTAGTTAAACTGCTCAAAAAAAAATTGACCTTCTGTCAGATCCTGCTTGTGCAGAGGGGTTAATATATATATATGAAAAAAAATACATGGTCTTCAGAGGAGGATTTTTTTATCGCTATCAGGCCACATGAGTAATTATATATATATATATATATATATATATATATATATTTATTTCTCTGGTCAATCTCAACATGTGAAAGCCTAATAGTTCAGTTAAAGATGAGAACCATTGGATTATCTACAAGTGATTTGCTTAGCATTTTTCCTTCTCTTAGACAGGTTGCCCTACCAAGACGAGTGAGTCTACTCTGTCATAAAATTTTAGCCATAGCTAGGGAAGGCGAGTGCCTTTCAAAGAGCATTAGCATTAAGTGATTATGCTAAATGCTAATAATTTACAGTCACATTTTTTCAAGTATTCCTATCTAACACTAATAATTTCTAAAAAAAATATCTATTTGATCCCAGAGATGGTACTCTAACAGGTACTACAACTTTGATTGGTTTGGTTTTGAGTTTATGGCATATCAACCATTGTAGGTTATTCAATGCCAAATCCTGTTTACACATATATATTAAATATATATAAACAAGTTAAATGGTTTCAAGTATTACAATATAACAATTTAATATCAGTCATTTGTTAGTATACAATTTGTTCTATTTGACCCATAGAATGGACCTGGGAGCAATGGCAATGAAGAGGTACCCCACATTCCCCAAATCTCCATCAGATAGTTTAATGTTATATCAAGGGCACTCATACGCTTTGCAGAGATGAAGTCTGTGTATTCTACAGCCCTAGCCAACAGGGCTTTAAAATTTTTAATTAGAGTGGACTCAGGAGTAAAGGCAATGAAGGTGTACTCCTCAAAACTTTACCTACAACCACCAGATATCTAGATACATTTTAACTGATGCTTTTAGCCATGTGTCTGGGAGTAAAATCTCGTAGAGTTCACCAGGAAACTCATGGTATTCATCTGTTTTTTAAATGAACCAGTATAGATGTCTGGTTACTCTAGGAATAGAGCAATTAGATGGTAGAATTGAATTTCAAGCCCAATGTCTTCACTTAATGAAAAGACTAGTATATGTTCATTTCTACACAGGATCGGCAAAGGCTGATTGGTGTTTTATGGTATATCAACCCTTGTGGGTTACTCAAGCCAAATCATATAATATAATAAGTAAAGTTGGCGACTGTAGTCGAGGGCGACCAGAAGGCTCCCTTTTCAATAGCTACTACACAGAGGTGTAGGGGAGGACGCTGCTCCTTTCTCCACTTTACCCTTGATACATACCTTATATTGCCGAGTGTTAAGCAAGGAGGTATCAAGTACCATTTTTAAAGTCTTTGGTATGACGCAACCTAGGATTGAACCCAGGTCTCCAAGACCATTGACGAACACTCTACCCACTTAGCCGGTATATAATATATATGTTAGTAAGTTGACCAACTGTAGTCAAGGGCAACCTGAAAGCTCCCTTTTCAATAGCTACTACACCAAAGTGTAGGGGAGGGTGCTACTCCTTTCCCTAACTTGCTCAACTTAACCTCATCAAGTACCATATTTTCAGCCTTTGGTATGACTCAACCTGGGATTGAAACCAGGTCCCCCAAATCATTAGCAAACACTAACCATTATATAATTTCTTAAATATTCTATAGGTAACTTTTCTTTTTTTTTTTAAACAAGTTGTTAAGAGCCCACTTGTTAGCACACAGTTAAATGGTTTCAAGTATTCCCATCTAACACTAATAATACTATTTATCAAGTATTCCTAACTAATTCAAATAATTTACACATAGCTGTATAGTTTCAAATAACTAATAACAATCTTTAGTGAATTAACAGTTCTATTGGACCCTAACAGATAATACCAATCCAAGTCAGGTTGGACAAAGGAGTAATGACAAAGAGGTATTCTACATTCTCTAAAGCTCCAGGACTGGAGCCTCACCATCAAATTACTGTTTAATGTGATACCCAGGACACTCATTGCAGGAGTGTTACCTCTTTGCAGAAGTGCAGTCAGCGTATTCTACAATCCAAGCTGACAGGGTGGGATCAGCCAAGGAGGTTATAAGAGCTTATATATATTTGTATCAATTCTTTCATTTGCCTATATTGATTTCCTTCTGTGGGGTTTAAAGGTTTTTTTAGCGTCGAGGTCACAAATGTGGGGTTTGAGGGTATTTAGGAGGTCAGTGGCTATGGGCAAGGCTGTGTTGCCGTAAGATATCTGACTCCATATTTTGGTTATGTTATTTTACCCCACGTTGACTTGCCGGCACAATGCCTTGCCCAAGAAAGTCCAAAAGAAATATACAAAAAGAAAAGATAGAAACAGATAAGAGACAAAAACATTTCTTCCATACTTTCCTTTATTTACTTGGTGAATGGACTAACCAACGCTACGCCCCAAGACGTCGTGTGGTGCCCAAAAACACCAGACAGTAAAATCGGTGTTGTCGGTTCGACGTCACTACCCGAAAAAGAGGTCGGTTCACAGAAAACCTGAGTATTTATCTCTCTCTCCACCGGCTCCAAATTCGCTACTCCAAAATCCTTCTAATTTTGGCGCGACCGCTTTCCATTGGCTACTTTACTTTTTATTATTTTTCTTTTTTCTGATTTTTAACCGGATGGATGCGTGGAGCCTTATGCATGGCGACGCGTTTATACATTTTGTATCTGGCAGCCGACGAGTCAATATCCGGTTGGGAGTTTTACTGTTAATTCCTAAATCCCCACACTTCCACAGATTCTATATTTTGATTCCAATGATTTGGGTTTTGGTTTGGTTTGGTTTCTTTGTTTAATGGCATATCAACCTTTGTAGGTGATTTAATGCCAAAGCTATTCTCCTAGAAGAACAGTAGTGGTACTATTTAACTCATAGCTGGGATTGGTTTGGTTATATGGCAAATCAACCATAGTAGGTTATTTAATGCCAAATCATTTTTATACATGTATATCAAATATGATTTCTAAACACATTTTGTAGATAACATTTTTAAATAAGCCTGAGCTTTTTTTTTTTTTTGCACATAGTTAAATGATTTCACTTATTTCTATCTAATATGAATAATTCTATTTACGATTAATCATTTATTGGAACACAATTGTTTTCAAGTATTGCTATTTAACACACACACACACAAAAAAAAAAAAAAAAAAAAAAAAAAAAAGTCATTTGTTTACATACAGTTAAATAATCAAACAGTTCTATTTCAAGTAATTCAGTTCAGCATAAGTTATTTGTTTGCACTCAGTTTAAATAGTAAACAGTTCTATTTGACCCATTGATAAGATCCTATCAGGTGCTACTACTCTAGGCCAGAATGAACCTGTGAGCAATGGAAATGAAGGAGTACTCCACATTTCCCAAAGCTCCAGCCTGACCATCAGAATTGTTTAGCGTCATATACAGGACACTCATTGGGGGAGTCTTACCCCAGTTGAGAAATGCAGTCTGGCCAGTTGCAATGATAGAAGTAACAAAAATGAAGACAAATCAGTGAGAAATACCAGGTGCAGGGGAAGAGTAAATGAAATTAAAAAAAAAAAAAAAAAAAAAAAAAAATGATACTTACTTTAGTAAGTATGTCTTCCTCTAATTCATTTTCCAAGCTTTTCACTTCATTTTTCACAGTAACAGTAAGAATTTGATCAAAGTTTTCACACAGTCGACTCCAGTAATCCTGTTAAAATATAAAAATAATTAAGTTGCTGGTTGGTTATATTTTATGGCCTATCAACCATTGAGTTATTTAAAGCCAAATCTTGTTTATACATACAATTTTTATGTTAACAGTTTGTAGGTAACATTTTTAAATGAGACAGCTCATTTGTTTGCACACAGTTAAATGGTTTCAAGTAGTGTTATTGGTTGCACACAGTTATGTGGTTTCAAGTATTACTATCTCACACAAATACTTATATTTGCTCACAGAGTTAATTGGTTTCAAGTATTGCTATCTAATACCAATAATTCAATCTTACATTAATCATTTGTTTACACACAGTTAAACAGTTTCAATTATAGTAAATGATTAAATAGTTCTATTTAACCCAGATGGGACCCTAACAGGTACTACCACAGTGTATCAGAGAGTAACTTGGAGCAATGGGTATGATAGAGTACTCCACATTCCCTAAAGCTCTAAAACCAGAGCCTCACTATCAGATGGTTTAATTCTATATCTGGAACACGTATTGGGAGGATCTTACCCCCTGCAGAGATGCAGTTGGCGTATTCTATAGCCCCAGTCAATTGGGCTTTAAATGATTAAGACAATCAAGAACACATAAATTAAAAAAAAATTTAAAAAAGATAAGCTTGAATAGAAAAATTGATGATTTAATTTTCTGAACTATGTCTTTATCTCTGCAAAACGAGGTCAATTTTTAAGAGGAACACAACTAGTTTGAATTCAGTTTTCCTTCTCCTAGACTAGTTGTCATAAGGTTAAAGAGCCCAGCCTGCCCTACTCCATAGCTGGGAAAGAATAGTTGTATTCATACTTTCCCCCCCCAAGAGCATTTATATTTATAAAACTCCTCAGCAAGCCAGATTTGACGCAAGGTCATTTGGGAAGGGGCACAAATCATGACTCATGCATGGCCAATGGCTATCACAAAAAAAAAAAAAAAAAAAAAAAAAAAAAAAGGCTTAATCCTTTGGTATTTCCCTTTTTGGAGCACCTCAGACAGACATCAAGCAATATACTTTGCCCTGATAAACAGCTATTGCATTGGGAAGAAAAAGCCCCCTGGGACCAGGAAATTAACCCTGGTGAAACTACCAGGTGATCCTGCTTGTAAGCAGTTGAAAAAAAAAAAAAAAAAAAAAATGTACATTTCCCAAGTGTATACGAAATGTGAACAGCCTCATCTAGGAGTTGAACTCTGGTCATTGAGTCCATTTCTTATGTTGGTAACCATTATGCTACAAGCACCTTGGTTTTGTGACATAGCTCAGGTAGATATTTAAGAAAAAATACTAAACTTTTAGGTAGGTGGTTTGATTTGCAATAATGCTAGTTGCTAGTTCTCAAGAAACCAATTTACCACTCTAATGGTTCACAGAGTAGATCTCATGCTGTAATGTTTGTCATTACAAATCAAACACACACATACATATATCATCACAAACACAGATACACGCATTACATTTATATAATCACACGCACACACACACACTTCATGATGTGAGCACCATTTTAAAGTTAATATTTGAAAATAAAAAACTAAGAAAAGATAACTCTTGTAGATGCATGTCAGAAAAGGGATCATTTTAACATTATATCAATATTGTAAACATAACACCTTCCAAAAATCAATACTTGAAAAATTACCGAGAAGAAAGTTTTGATTTTGTTGATGTTTAATGGCATATAAATACGGTAGGGTTAGTTAATGCCAAATCCTGTTTATTTATACATTCACATATTTTATATATATATATATATATATATATATATATATATGAAATATTTTTTGGGGGGGAGGGACAAAATTTTATTACACTCACAAATAGACCAATTTTAATTTTTTTTTTTATTGAATAAAATCAAATAACCGGTTTTGGTCCTCCCTGATCACAGTTAAAACAAGTACGATTAAGAAGGAAAAGGGGCAGTGTGTAATGAGGTGGAGGAGAAAAAAAAATTAAATAAATATATATATATATATATATATATATATATATATATATATATATATATATATATATGACCAGGGTTTTTTTTAGAGTTGTTAGAGCTCATTTGTCTGCATACAGTTAAGTTGTTTCATGTATTCCTATCTAACATTAATAATTCTATTTGATATTAATCATTTATTTGCACAAAGTTAAATGTTTCAAGTATTGCTATTCAACATTGATAATTTTATTTATCAAGTATTCCTATGTAATATAAATAATTTGCACAAAGCTATATAGTTCCTGTACCCATAAATAGGACCAAAACATTCTGGGCAGAGTGGGCTTGAGAGTAATGGTAATGAAAGAGTACTCCACATTCCCCATAACTGGAGCCCTACCATCACATGCAGTTTAGTGTTATATCCAGGACATTTACATAACAAGGAAGTGGAATGTTAACCCTTTGCAGAGGTACAGTTGGTGTATTCTTCAACTCAAACCAACATAGCAGACATAGAACAAAGTCCTCTAAATGTTAACCAATAAAAAATTGTTTTTGTTTTTTTTTTGTTAAAAAAAAAAAAAAAAAAAAAAAAAAAGGACCAATCTGGTTCAGATGAGCAAAAAATAAATTAATACAAAAATAATCATTTTATTTTCTGATGGTTAGGTTTGAGCAGGTCTTAAATAGAGACAACCAATATGAGACTGACATTTTTCTTAAATATTCCTTGAAACAATGTGCATGTTATGTATTTGGAAATATGTTTGTGTTGTATAAATTACTATAATTATTTGTATACAAAAGATGCTATTTTTCCAAATTTTTCATCCCAAAAGTTAGGGATGCAGATCACAGCACAACTACTATTCGAGATGGGATGACCAAAAGTTACATATTTCAAACTAATGTTTTATGCTATTAGCATAGAAATATTCAATAGAATGTGTACTTATAACTTTGTTTCTCCTAATGTGAATTATTTTTGCCACATATTCATGTTGTTAACTGAGTAAATTTTGTGTTTCAAAACAATGGAAATTATACAAATTCTTATTTTTTAGTCAGTACAAACTGATAAAAAATTGAGCAAATGTTAAATTCAGCTGTTAGAAATTCAAAAATTTTCTTTTCCTTAGTCCAAAGTTAGAGGTGCATGTTATACACAAATATGTGTACATAATATACTTTACATATACAATATATACTTACCACTTCTGTAAGGTTTCCAGACTTGTATTTATTTTTAAGTTCACGTAAACTGAAAAAAATAAATAAAAATGAAACAGTAAGAAAAAAAATCCTGTTTGAATTTTAACATGAAACTTCAGAAAAAGATTTCTTTAAAAAATTTTTTCAATTTAATAAGAAGTTAGTTTAGGTTATTTGGTTTGATGGCATATCAACCCTTAATGGTTATTTAAGATCAAAATCCTCTTTATACATAATTTATATAGTGTTATTTGATTTGATGGCATATCAACTCTTAATGGTGATTTAATGTCAAATCCTCTTTATACATATGATTTTTAAGTGAACAGGTTGTAGATAACATTTTTTAAACAAGCCAAACTTCATTTGTTTGCACACAAATAATTTCAAGCAAAGCAATCTAATATCAATAATTCAATATTAATAAACAGTTCTATTTGACCCATGGAAAAGATTCTAACATGTACTACCACTCCAGGTCAGAGGAGATCTAGGAGTAATGGCAATGAAGGAAAACTCCACATTCCCCAATGTTCCAGGACTGGAGCCTCACCATCAGATGGTTTAGTCATATTCAGGAGACTCATTGGAAATGCAGAGATGCAGTTAACATATTCTACAGTTCCAGTAAACTGGGTTTGATTTAATAAAAGACTAAACCTTAATGTTGAAAATGAAAGGAAAAAATTACTTTTTTTTTTTTCAATTAATCATTTTTTCTTGAATCTGACACTAAATAAATTTTCAGTGGTGAAATTTACCAGATACTGGTCACTGTTCTGTCATCTAAAAATAACACATACACACACAAACATATATGAAGAAAATAGAAAAACAAAGTAATCCAAAAGCAAGGAATTTATCATAATGGAAAGTCAACATTAAAACATTTCGGTTTTAGTAAAACTTCATCAGCACTTCAAGATGGTGAAACAACTATTGCTAGAACAATGATGTTTTAATAAAATAAAAGAAAAGAAAAATATATGTACTAAGAAAGATCATATAACCATTTAATCAGTCTTTTTTTTTTAAACTATTACATGATTGGCACAGGTAATGATGTTTAAATGTGTGGAAGGAACTTCTAAAAGATACAATGAATAGAAAGATGATGAAAGCAAAAATTTGACAAAACACTCCTAAAAAATTTTTGAAGCCAGTGCAATTTCACTTTTACCCTCTGATCAAACTTTAATTAATTATCTTTCCATATTTATTTCTACTTCTTTCAGCCCCATGAACTAAACATATTCCAAATTTTCTAACATATTCCTTATGATCACATTGTTTAAACATATAATCTTACTACCGGTTTTTTCAATTTATCCCCTTTCTTAGGTACATATTTGTTTATGATAGCTGAATTATATATTTAAAACATTCAATATGCTTCTCTCCTTCAAATTTTTACTTTCTTTAGCCCCAGTTATAATTTACTATTTAATAAATGGATATTACAATTTACATACTGTTGATATTAATAAGATTTATCCCTATTTATCTATTTATTTACATAAGGTGTGTTTGTTTTCTTTCCTCTCTATACTTTTTTTCCCCTTCCTTTCTTCTCAAAAGGAGTGTTTTGGCAAATATTTTTTGCACTTTGCACTTTGAAAGAGGCAGGAGGGGGAAAAGGGGTACTTTTAAAAAGAGGAGAAAAAGGGGCACTTTGGAAGAGGCAGGAGAGAGGGAAAAGGGGCTCTTTTGTAGAGGTAGAAAAGGAGGACAAAAGGACACTTTGAAAGAAGCTGGAGGGGGGAAAGGGCACTTTAGCTGTAGGTATTTCTATGACAAGCCAGAAGAAAAAATTACATTTATTGATTAATAGTTTTTATCAGAGAATTATCAAGATTTATTCCAGGAATTTTTCTATCAAATATGACCATTATTTTTTTATATACTAGTTCAAAATATAACAAAGAAAATTTTCATTGGTTCAAGAGTAACATAAAATAATCAACAATTAGTTTCAAGGGGAAAACCTGCCCTGTTGTCTTTAAGAGGTAATTGCTTGCTTCCTACAGAGTACCCTTACATTAAACTGACCTTGTGTCATATTCTGCTCCTATTGTATTTCAGATAAATAGCTTCTGTGGCAATGGACAAAAATAATTACAGAAATCTAATTCTACTTACATTGAAGATGCTCAAAGACATGTACCTACTAAAGCACTTTTTTGGGGGTTTCCTTTATCAAAAAAAATTTTTTTTTTAAATTGGTTAATTATTGGAATTTAATAAAAATTTCAGTATTTAAAGCAATAAAAGATTAGGTTTCTTTTAAAAGACATTTTTCTTCAACATTCTGAAGACAATTATTTTTTTAATTTTGTTGTCGTGGACCATCTGCCAATCATTTTGTTAATTTGACTCCATTAATAAAAAGGTGCAGGTAAATGATTTTTATGTTTTAAAAGATAATTCCATGGAGAATTAGACTTTGTTTAAATTTTTTATTATGGGTTGTCTATTTTGTTCATATGGATGCTTTATGTTTTTAGATTAGAAAAATTGTATAATAAGGTACAATATTGCTCTTCCTTTTTTGAAGCTTAATCTTCTAAGGTTAATAGTTGAAAAAAAAGTTAAACTTTTTTTTTCTTGGAGGTTTAAAACTGACATGTGACAGATATTTTGTTAATTACTGTAAAAATACTGAATAAATAAATGTGACTGGTTAGATAAAGAGTATTTTATCTCCACAATTTTTTTAGTTTTTTTTTAGGGGGAGAGGAGGCATTAGAGTGAGGTTTTTTTTTTTTTTCCCCCCAGTGGAAGATATTTTCTTCAGAGGTTTGCAAGAGAACCAATATAAAAAGCATCACTAAAGCGAAATAAACCTTTTCAGAATGTTTATTAACATAAAAATCCATGGATTATTACGTTTTCGATCATCCATACTTTAGAGTGAAAAAAAAAAAAAAAAAAAAAAAAAAAGCAGGCGTCGCTTTCTTTTAATATTGCCGATAAATGAAAGTGCGTGTTTTTTATATATGTCTAATTTATATTTACTATCCAAATAAAAGAAAATTTCAGTCATTTTTTTTTTTATTATTTAATTCTCCAAAATAACTTTTTTCCCCACTAAGTTGACACTTTCTTAATGGTTAGAAGAGGGAAAGACTAAAAAGAAATAAGACCGTAGATGAAGGACTTGTTGATGTTTTATCATTTTAAGAGAGGGATTATCTAGCGATGACCTCCCAACACCTTTCTCAGTAAGGGTGAGCTGAAAAGTCCCTTGTTGAGAGGAAAGAAAAGAAAAGAAAAAAAGGAGGTGAGGGACAAGCATAAAATAGCTAACTTTAAGCTCTTAAGAATTGTGGAACGGTTAAATCACAATAAACAAGACTTACTCTTTTAATGGTGAATGTATTACACTTATCTCTATATAACTTTTTGTATATTAACGTAGATATTTTTACTCATAGCTGGGAAGAGATGGATTCATGCCTTTGCCAAGGACAACAATGCGAAGCCAAAATTTCAAATTGGCCTTTTTCTATTAGTAGAGAAAACATGCTTAGACAACCTAAATAAATCCATCGGGTCCCCTCGTTTTTCTAATAATCAATTATATGTGAGGCAGGAATGGAAAAAAATCAATTATACTTTATGAAGAAATGAAAATTGTCTTTTTGAAAGTTTAGATGGAAATAAAGAGACGTTAATCAAACACACCTCACTACTGACCATCCAATTGCCAACTGGACTGGAAATTAGACTATTTTCTAAATTAGAGCATTTAAAGTAATTTTTTCTAATAAAAATCTTTGCTATATTGTGCTCTCCCCCACCACCATAATATAGCAAAAATTTGTTATACATTAGAACTGTACACAATTAGAAACATTACACATTAGAAACAACTTTAAATTAGCTAAGGAAAAAAAAAAAAAAGCAACAAGTGCATAGATAATGGAATTTATCAGCTAATTTGATTGGATAAATTCGATAGTTTTTTTTGGGGAGGGGTTAATCTATAAAAACAAATCGAACATTAAGTCTTTACATCAAAAAAATAATCTAAATAAAAATAAACTATGCTAACATACTGTTTTGCTGAGACCTAACATAATTAAAAATATACCTACACAGTTAATGTAAGTAATTTATTAGATATTACACAAAGTGGTTTGATTTCTCCCAGTAAACCCAATAACCTCAGGATTGCTGCTACTGTAAATCACTATATAACATGTTTTGTGAAAGTAACAACAGAACTGTCAAGATAAAAAGTTAAAAAGAAAATTGCAGTGAAGTTTACATGTGCAAAATATAATAGGTAATTAATTTTTTTTTTTCATTACTTTTACAAATGATTTTAATAAACCCTTCTCCGTTCAAGCACTGTCTCTTTATTGCCATGGTTAAAGTTCAGTTACAGCAATTTGAGGAAAAAATGTAAAAAGAACAATTGCACTGAAGAAAGAGGAAAAAGTTTACACCTGGAAATAAAAATTATTTTTCATTAACTTAATATTAAATTACACAGAAAACTAAACAAAAAAAAAACTAGGCATTTAATTTTTCTTATTGTTTTGACAACTGAAGATTTGACCCACTAATTCACATAGTTGTTGACAGCGTGTAAAAGAGTTAAATGTGGGGGGGGGATACATGACTTTGTTTTGTCCGTTTTGATTCTAAAAACCAAGTTTAAACAGAAACTTACAATTAAGTTAAAACTATTTTTTCCAGAAATGAAATAAAATCTGAAAACAAAAATAAAGATACTCAAAACATTTTTTGCACCTTTGAAATTGAATTAAACTTACCGTAACATGATGCTAATTTTTTTTTCAAGAGAGAGAGAGATAGGGTGAGTCTTTCTCGAACGTGGTTGGATTGACCAAGTGAACGGATAGGCTCAAGATGAGTTTATCTTGACCACCCAAATTGGAGGAGAAGGGGAAAAAAAGCATTTTACAAAAGGAAGAGGGAGAATGGGATATCTTAGCTGGGGATACTATTTTTGGCTACCCGGAAAAGGATTACTTTACTGACACGAAGAGCTTATCAAAGAATTATTTACTTGTCAAGTCAGGCTTCTTATTACTCCCATCCCTTGTGTTTAGTACTATTTTTTTTAAAATAGAAGCATCAGGTGGAAGTGAATTGCAACTCATTTTAGTAAAGCCTGTTAAAAGGGGAATGACTAAACTATCCTAATTTTTATATTTATTTCTATCAAAACCAAACCGATATTTATTAATTTTATTTTTTGTGGGTACCTCACATACTGTAATGGTTTACAAGCTGGACTAGCAAACCTTTTAGTGAGTTCGATTATCACTGGGTGCCCCCATATTTATGACCTTATGCCACAAGTAAACTAAGTAAATAACTTTATTTAAAGGTTTAAAGGAGACAAGTTTTGATTTTAAGAGGCTTTTGTTTTTGCCCTGTTTTTCTTTCTTTAATAATAGTCAATACACACATCTTTTTTCACAAAGGATTTAATTTTCTTTCTTTTTAGAGAATGGAAAAAGAATGTATATCAGTTTAGGTTTTTCTTTTAAGATTTTAAAATGGCTGACTTCTGATATAATTACTTTCTTTTAAAGTTTGTCTATCTTTTTAGTTTTCTCAAATCAAGTAGTTAGTTGTTATTTGTAATTGAAGCAAACTTTTTTTAAGTTAAAATTTAACACGAAACAAAGGAGGTACAAGCAATTTGACAATTTATGCTGACTCTTAAAAGGGTATTCAATTTTCTACATCTTAAGAAAATGAGATTTTTAAAAGTTTTATTCATTTCTAAAGAAATCATTACTTTTTTTTAAGTTTCGTCGTTGTTAAAATGATATTGATCGCGTGAGAAAGATCTTTTTTTATATATTGATACAAACTTATTTTAAAAAATCCAGAATCTTTTTGATGACGATAGATTGCCCCCCATTTTAGGGGGGAATATCAAAGACTCGATCAAACTTTATATACGTGACAAAAATAGATTGATTCTAGATGTCATCAGGAATTAAATGAATACATAAAAATTAAATAAAAACACAAAATTGTCCTAACAACAGTCAAAAACAGACAAAACAATGATAGAAACAGGAATACAGACGAAAATGCATGATATTATTTCCCGCGTAAGTATCATAATGCATTCTTATTTTGATTAATAAAAATTACACTGAACACAATCTCACTGCAATGAGCAGAAAATGTACCTACATTGCTTTAAAATCCTTCGATGTATCTTTAGATGGTGTTACTGTTCGGGAAGGCATTTTCAAACATCGATGAAATTGAATGGTAAACAACGATCAATGCTAACTACTCGAAAATCCTTTACCAAAGAGCAAGTTTCCCGCGTTATTTTCGACTCGTCCATGCCCATTAAAAAAGGGGTGTAAAGTATAAAAATAAGGGATCATAACAATTACTTTTCAGTTAGTTTACTTTTTATTTACTTTCTAATTCAAATAAATAAAATGAAAATGACAGAAAATATCCGTTCAAGACTACAGCAGATACCAGTAGCGAATTTCCCAATAAAGTTATCTACCTTATTCACAGATTTTTAAAATAGAACCCTTCATGACTATATGGTCGTTATAAATGTTGACTGTGATTTGTTACGAAACGGTGATGTTTTGTTTGTTTTCGTTTTTTTTTTTTTGGTTTTTGTTTGTTCTAAAATATTTTCACAGAATGAATTTTTTGGGTGTTTAACTACTTAAAAAAGTTATCAATTATAAAAGAGCTAACTGCAATTATAACTATTTTCAGTACTCATAAATTTGATACTTTCGAACAAGTGTAAAAATAATGTTTAACTCTTAGAGTTTATTTATTCTCTTTTCTTTGTTTCGTTTTTAACTCATTAAAAAATTGAACTAAATTAAAAACAGTATGAATTTATTTTTTCACTAGTATTTTAAAACTGAAATTGCTGGCTTGGATAGGTAACCATGGTAACTTTAATTTAGCTCTTATTCTTTACAAATGTTGATTTCAATTTATTAGATCACTTCCATTTTGTAATGAATAAGTTAAACATCTTTCTAAATCCACCCTCATAGATATTATTAAGTGAATTGAACTTAGCAGGGTAAAAATCTAGGCACCTTTTGGAAATGGCCTGCGAGACAGGCTTAAAACTTCCATATTCAAAAATAAAATCAATGATTATTTTCCGAAAAGGTGACGAGTCGAAATTTACTTTTATATTAATCTTGTATTGAATTGCGAAAAAATTCTTTCTTTATTTAGCTTCTTTTTTTTCTTTTTAATTGTTTCAAATAGTATTCTTTAAAGTTTAAAAGAATACAATTTGTAACAAGTAGTTTTTGTCTCTTGAAAAAAAAATTTTTTTTTTTAATGGGGGAGGGGAAAGAAATTTTAAAGTGTAATCTTTAAGTTTTATTCTACTTCTACTGATCGATAAAGAGTTACTTTTTCGGAATTTATTTTTCATTTTTTTTTTTTTTTTTTTTTTGCTGCATCCTTTCCTGCAGATCTTGAGTATAACAAACAACGTGACTTCTGGGTGCCTTTGATATAAAAACTTAACGTTTTATAAAATTGAACTTCGAAAACAAAGTTAAAATTTGTCTTATATTAAAAAAGGGGGGTTGGATATATAATTTACGTTTCAGAGAGAAAGTGTATTTTGGTAAGAGGGGGAGAAATAAGGGATTAAATATTGTTGCAGAAAAGAAAGAGAAAATGTTATGTGTTTCATTGTCATGGATCAGAGGTGAGAGAGAAAGGACATCAACCACCAGTTCAAAGCACTAATACGATAGATATTTATCAGAAATGATTGTATTCATTTGTAATAAATCCTACCTCACAACCAATTTTATTTATCATGACAACACTCACTTACAACTGAGCCCAAAGCCCTTATAGTAACTAATGATAATACTTATTAATCAATTACAACTCCAAGTAACTATTCTTAATACAAATAATTTACAGTTATATATAAAATATTTCTATCTAATACAAATAGTTTGCTACCGAGCCAGAGTATATGACATTTGGCTCTACCTAAACCAGACATAGCAAGAAACAGATAAGTAAGTCTAAAATACAATCACATAAAAAAGATAGAATTGTAGCAAGGTTGTTACTCTTTGAATGTAGGAGAATCAACAGATCATCAGGATCATCATACACGGCAGCTAATACTTATTTATTAAGCTTTGTTAAAGTGTGGCACAAAGCTGGATGTATTGGGCACCAAATGAGACTCAAAGTAATGGTTTCCTTGTCTAGCTTGCTAACCATCATCATCATCATTATCATGTCTTGCCATTTGCACAGATATCCCTGACCCTTTCTTGGCACCTTTCTTTAGCGTCCATTGCTTCCGGCAGGTCTACAGGGCTACATCCCGTATTGGCACAGAGTTGCTGTATGTAGGTTCTAGCTAGTCATTCTGCCTTTGCTCATCCATGTGAAGGGGTCCACTGGAGTATGTCAGTTATGAACTAGTCCCTACTTCTTCAGTAGTGTCCTGCATGTCTGGTTTGTCTAACTTGGATAGTTTTCGTGATGGGTGGTAAGTGACCATACAGCTGCAGCTTTGTGGGGTGCTGCCTCCAGGACTTGTTCAATATTGCTCATAGCATTCTTGTGTACTTGCCGACAAGCTTTTTCTCCATATGTTTAGTTAGCATCCATGTAGTACATCCATACAGCAGTATTAACACAACTGCAGCTTGATAAAAACTTTTATTGGTCAGGTCTGACTTCCATATGACCGATAGCCTATCAATAACTGTCTATGCCTTTGCTAGTTTTGGTTGATGAGACACTACTTCCTAGGTTGGTGAACTTGTCTACTAGTTTCAGAGAGCTACCGTTTAGTGTGGAGATGTCACCTGTTTGATTAAAGCACATATGTTCCATCTTGTGTGCATTGATATGGAGACCTATATCTGCAGCTGCTCGTTCCAGACTATGTAGCAGGATTTCAGCTTGGGCAGGTGCATTTGCCAGAAGCGCTATGTCATCAGCATAGTCGGCGTTGGTAATTGTTTGTGCAGGGTACCTTCTGCTTCTTTATTTTGTTAGCTTGAAACTGTTTTCTTTCATTTTATCAATAGACGTTCTGAGCATGTAGTTTAGACAGATGATAAAGAGGTCTGGGGCTAATGAGTCTCCTTGCTGTACACCTGCTACAATGTTGAAGTAGTCTGTGTCTCCATCCAGGCAGTGGACTTTTACTTTTGTGTTTCTATATAGCATCATTATGGCTGTGACAGTTTCTTTAGGTAGGCCATAGGCAAGTCATATTTGCTCCATCTTTCCTCTGTGTATGGAGTCAAAGGCCTTGGTGAAGTTGACAAATAATATTGTTACCTCAAGGTTTTTTGCACATACACCTTCGAGAATTCGACGGATAATCAAAATTTGTGACGTCATGAATCTATTTCTCTGAAAGCCATTTTGATTCTTCCTAAGTATCTTCTCAATTTTGGGTTCTATGCGGTTGCGTAGTAGAGCATTGTATATCTTGGCTTCTATGGATGTAAGGTTTATACCTCAGTAGTTCTTGGCTAATCCGAGGTTGCTTTATTTAGGGAAGAGGAGGATGCATCCCTTTGTCCATCTGTCTATTGGATTATGTATGGCCTTACAGTGTCTGAGCAGTATGTCATCGAATTGCCTGGTTTTCCATATTTCGAGGGTAATTCATCAAGCCTGGCTGCTTTTCTATTTTAAATTTTTCTTAGTACTATGTCGAGTTTTTCTTGCGTAAATGGTCCTCACTATGCAAAGCACCTATACACAGAGTTACCCAGTCAGCTGGGGCTGTAGAATACACTGAGTGCTTCTCTGCAGAGAGGTAAGACCCTTCTCCCAACAAGGGGTACTCCACATTTCCCAAACTCCAAGACTGTTGCCTTGCTATCAGATACAGTTTAATGTCATACCTAAGACACTAAATGGTTTTAAGTAATATTATCTAATATCAATAATTCTATTAAGTGGTTTCAAGTATTGCTCACCTTAATAATTCTATTCAAAATTAATTATTTGTTTGCATCCAGCTTAAATGGTTTCAAATAATTGTATCTCACCACAAGTGACCCTCAGCCATTGCCTTATAGTACCTTCAAGACAAAATAGGGTTAGGTACTTGGTATAATGGTTAGAGTATTTGTTGATGGTCTGAGAGATTAGGGTTCAATCTCTGGTCAAGTCATACCAAAGACTCAAAAAATGGTACTTGACACCCCTGCTTAACAGCATTTTAAGGTACTGATCAAGGCTAAGTGGAGCACTCCAGGGAAAGGAGGAACACCCTTTCCTACACCTAGGTGTAGTAGCTATTATAAAGGGAGCCTTTGGGTTGTCCTTGACTGCAGTCAACCAACTTATTTACTTACTTGTATGTCACAAGAGCACTTAAAAGAATATCGTTGGGACAATCATATTGGTGCTAGGTCCGACCACAAATTTAGTCCAGTGGACTATTGCAAGTCATCTGATCGCTATGGTTGCCAGGTCACTGACTGCTCAGCTACCAGCTGATTGATCAGATCAGGCCTCTGACCACCAATTTAGTCCAGTGGACTGTTCTGAGTAACCTGATCACTTTGGTTGCCAGGTCACCAACAGCTCAGCCACCAGGATCCCATCCTCAAGCATTACGAATCACCACTTATGGCTAACAGGTGGCTTTGTTGGATGAGGTTTTACCCCTCTTCAGAGGTGCAGTCAGCATACAGGGTGGTAGGGATACAGGCAATTTTTGAAAGGCTCATATGATAGAATGGGACTAAGATTATCAGAGGTTTTTTTAATACAGAGGTTTTTTTTTTTTCATAAAGCTTAAACAAATGTAGTAGCAGATAATGTGGCTTCTGCTTGTTTTACTAAGATTTTTGTCAACCTGTGAAAAATTTTGTATTTCTTTTTAATTTTATTTTTCTTATAATAAAGTTATTAAAATGTCTAAACTGATTAAAATTCTACCTGATATTAGATCTACAAGTTGTATTAATTTCAATATCCTTCTCTAAATGACAGTGAGTCCTTATGATGTAGTGGCTAATATGCTGAACTGCAACATCATACAACTCTAAATGGAAAGTTTTTAAATACTAACATATACATATATTTACACACATCCAGTTGCATATCAACGCACTCATACCTAAGAGGCAACAGTTGCGGTGCTAACAGGCAATGTCTTGGTTCCTTGATATTTAGGCAAAAGAATGCCAAAAATTAGTCCCTTTTTTTTTTATTTCTTAACAGCTTAGCAAATTCACAAAGAAGTTAGGAGCTCTGCTGAAACTTCACAAACAAGAAATCAACCTTTTTAAAGCAAACACCCACATCATCATCATCATCATGTCATGGCATCAGCACGGACATCCCTGACCCTCTCCCACCACCCTTCTCTATCATCCATCACTTCTGGGAGGTCTTCAAGGCTACATCCGGTATCGGCACAAAGCTGTTGTATGTTGGTTCTAGCTGATCGTCCTGCTTTTGCTCGTCCATGTGAGGGGGTCCAGTGGAGTACATCAGTTATGAGTTCGTCCTTACTTCTCCAGCAGTGTCCCACATGTCTGGTTCATCTAACTTGGATTATTTTCATGATGGGTGGTAGGTGGCCATACAGCTGCTGCTTTGCGGAGTGCTGCCTGTGGGACTTGTTCAATATTGCTCGCAGCATTCTTGTATAGTTGCTGTCAACCTTTTTCTTCATACGTTCTGTTAGTGTCCAAGTAGTGCATCCATACAGCAGTATTAACACAACTGCTGCTTGATAAAAATTGTGTTTCATTTTATCGGTCAGGTCTGACTTCCATACGACTGATAGCCAATCAATAGCTGTCTATGCCTTTGCTAGTTGCATGTTGATGTCAGTCTCGGTTAATGAGACACTGTTTCCGAGGTAGGTGAACTTGTCTACTAGTTTCAGAGAGCTACCGTTTAGTGTGGAGATGTCACCTCTTAGATTAAAGCACATGTATTCCGCCTTGTGTGCATTGACATGGAGGCCTATGCCTGCAGCTGCTCATTCCAGACTATGTAGCAGGGTTTCAGCTTGGGTGAGTGTATTTAACAGAAGCGCTATGTCATCAGCATAGTCGGCGTCCATAATTGTTTGTGTAAGATATCTTCTGCTTTCCTTTGTTAGCTTGAAACCATTGTCTTTCATTTTATCAATAGACATTCTAAGCATGTAATCTAGACAGATGATAAAGAGATATGAGGCTAATGTGTCTCCTTGCAGAACACCTGCTACAATGTCGAATTAGTCTGTGTCTCCATCCGAGGAGTGAACTTTTAATTTTGTGTTTCTATATAGTATCATTATGGCTGTGACAGTTTCTTTGGGTAGGCCATAGGCAAGTAGTATTTGCTCCATCTTTCCTCTGTGTATGGAGTCAAAGGCCTTGGTGAAGTTGACAAATAATATTGTTACCTCAAGGTTTTTTGCACATACACCTTCAAGAATTTGACGGATAGTCAAAATTTGTGACGTCATGGATCTATTTCTCCAAAAGCCATTTTGGTTCTTTTTAAGTATCTTCTCAATTTTGGGTTCTATTCAGTTGCATAGTAGAGCATTGTATATCTTGGCTGCTATGGATGTAAGGGTTATATCTTGGTAGTTCTTGGCTAATCCAAGGTCACCCTTCTTAGGGAAGAGGGAGATGCATCCCTTTGCCCATCTGTCTATTGTGTTTTGATTATATACAGCATTACAGTGTCAGCAGTATATCATCAAATTGCCTGGTTTTCAATATTTCTGGCAGTAATTCATCAAGCCCCACTGCTTTTCTATTTTTAATTTTTCTTAGTACTGAGTTGAGTTACACCCACAAAGATACAAAAACTTTCTTTGTTCCCATAGCCCAGTCAGCTCGGGTTGTAGAATACACAAACTGGATTCCTGCAGAGGGGTAAGACACCCCTCCAAACACGTGTCCTGGATATGGCATAAACTGCATGTGATGGCAAGACTCCAGTCCTGGAGCTTTGGAGAATGTGGAGTACCTCTTTATTGCCATTACTCCCAGGTCCACGCTGACCTGGTGTGCTCATACCTGTTAGGGTATCAACTATGGGTCAAATAGAAGTGTTTAATCATTTAACTGTGTACAATTAAATGACAAATTGAATTGTTTGTGCTACATAGCAATAGTTGAAACCATTTAACTGTGTGCAAATAAAATTATTGGTGTTAGAATGCAATACTTGAAACCATTTAACCATGTACAAATAAATGAGCTTTGGCTTGTTTACCTACAAACTATTCATTTACAAGTCGTATATATATTTAATATAGAAATTTATACACGATTTGGCATTAAATAACCTACAAGGGTTGATATGCTATAAAACACAATCAACCAACATCTTTGTTCCCAAGTACTAAAAGTATTATCATTAAGGTAAAATATTTTATGTATTTTTCCTTGTCTCATCAAAAAAATGTTTTTTTGTTAAATAGAGACTTTTTTATTTGTTTTTTTAAATGTATACTTTTTATCATGTTCATATGACTTGTTTCTTTCAGTGAATGACTTGTGAGATTAAAAAGAAACTGCATTTTAATTGATTTGTAAAAACCTTAATTCTCCTACAATTATTCCTGAAATTATCAGAGTAAGAACCGATTTAAAGTTTGCAAGCAAAATGTTGCCTTGGTTGAAAGGTATTGGAGTTGGTAGCCATTTTGGTTGGAAGAGTGATTTCAATATAGTGAAGTACAAGAATTATTTCTCTTTATATTTCATTTCTTCTTTCTTTTATTTTTTATGTTACTAGTAGAAATATTTGCTAAGAGTTTGGTGCTAGGGAGGATATTTAGTCACATCCCCATTCACCAAGTTCCAAAATCAGCATTCGTATATCCATTGATATACTAAAACTGAACTAAGAGGGAAACACAAATAGCTCATAGATATATTGGACATTTTATACATAAAGTGTAAGAAATATTACAATAAATAGATGAAATGGGCACTTTGTTCCATGGACAAGCAGTATATAAAATAGGACACCAAAAATTATGGAAAGTCTTATTTGTTTTCATTTTTTAGCCAGGAGATATTACATTTCAATACAAGATTTCACTGCGGGGTGAGACCAAGCATATTCAATGAACAGAGATGCAAACCATTTTATCTATTCAAAGGACTGGAACCAAAAGAGGAAGAAAAGAGCTCTTAATTTTCATAGGACCAATGAACATGCAATGCCCAAAGACACACCCACAAATCCAAGGGAAGACAATTATTCATTGTCTCTTCATTACAATTTCCTTCATATAAAAATTAGTATTAATTTCATATTCAAAAAAAAGAATGGGCAAATATTTTCTACTATTTCCTCTCCTTGCATTTATCTTTCTTTTGCTCTATCTCTCCATAAACAATTTATCACAATTCTGATGCTTTTCCACCCTGACCTGCATTTTAATCTATTTTCTCTTAATATCCAGATAGCAAGCCTATCTCTCTATATCATTCTTTCTATATCTTCCTCTTCTCTATGAGAGTTTTTTTTTTTCAACAGATTTTCTTTTAATTTTTCTCTTACTTTCATATCTCCTACCTTTCCTCTTCCTCTCCCTTGCTTTTCTCAATTCTTTCCTGAATAATTTAGCCGGTTTCTTGACCAGAAAGCATAACTGATTCTAGCTCAGAAGAGAAAGGGATTGGACACATACTACATTCTGAGTCTTGGTTTTAAAAAGGAATTGATTTTAACATCATATCAACTCATGTAGGGTTATTTTATGCCAAGAGATTAGGGAAGTGTGTTCATTGTACATTTATTCAAATATTTTTGTTGTTATTTCTTTAGAACTTTTTCAACAATTAAATGATATCAAGTATTCCTATCTAATACAAAAAATTTGCACACAATTCTACAGTTTCTAGTATTCTTATCTAATACTAATAATTATTTGATTTCAAATAACTATTCCTATTCAATCACAGTCACTTGTTTGCACATAGTTATATGGCACCCCAGTTGGCTGGGACAGTAGAATACTCCAACTGCATCTTTTTTGCTCTATCTCTCCATAAAAACTTTTAATTTATCCCAATTTTGATGCTTTTCCACCTGGACCTGCATTTTAATTATGAACCCCCTCCAATGAGTGTCCTGGATGTAACACTAAATTGGATCTGATGGTCAGGTTCCAATCCTAGAGTTTTAAAGAATGTAGAGTACCTTCATTGTCATTACTCCCAGGTCCACTCTGACCCAGAGCTGCATTACCTGTTAGAGTTTGGTCTTTTGATCAAATATAAATATTTAATCATTTACTATACTTGAAATCATTTAACTGTATGCAAACAAATGTCTTATGTTTAATTGAATTATTAGTATTACATGACAATTAAATTGGTGCAAATGAATAATGTTGTATAGAATTGCTAGTGTTAAACAGTAAGACTTGAAACAATTTAACTGTGTGCAAACAAAACTATTAGTTTTAGATAGCAATACTTGAAACAATCTGTATGCAAACAAATGAGCTCTAGTTCATTTAAAAATTGTCACCAAAAGACTGTTCATTTACAAATCCTATAATTTATAATATATATGTATAAACAAGATTTAGCTTGGTTTTGTGTGGTTTGGTTTTATGGCACATCAACCATTGTAGGTTATTAATGCCAAATCCATTTTTATACATATAAACAGTTCCATTTCAAACAATTCAGTTTAGCATAAGTTCATAGTTTAAATGTCAAAAACAGTCCTATTTCAAGCAATTCAGTTTAGCATAAGTACACAGTTTTGTTCTATTTGACCCATAGATAGGACCCTATCAGGTGCTACCACTCCGGGTCAGAGTTGACCAGGGAGCAATGGCCATGAAGGAGTACTCTGCATTCCCCAAAGCTCCAGCATTACTGGAACCTCACCATCAGCTTGTTTAGTGTCATATCCAGGTGGGGTTGTCTCTTACCCTTGTAGAGAAGCTGTTGGTGTATTTTACAGCCCCAGCTGACTGGGCATCAAGAATTGGCATTAAATAACATACAAGGGTTGATATGCTATTAAACAACCAGCCAATCAACCAGTTTTATGGTTTCAAGTGACTAATAATAATCCTTAGGAAACAATTATTGCTCCTAGTAACTATTATTAATACAAATAATTTTCAGTTATATAGCATCAAGTATTCTTATCAGATACAAATAATTTTCAAACAGATCTATTTGGTTGATAGATGGGACATTAACAGGTACTCTAGTTCAGAGACGAACTGGGAATAATAGAAATGAAGGTGTACTTCACATTCACCAGATCTTCAGAACTGGATCCTCAGTCATAAGGTGCAAATTAGTTAGGTTATTTGATTTAAAATAATATCAGTCGTAGAGAGTTATTAAATGCCCAATCCTGTTTATATCTATATTTTCTGTATATAATTTTTTTGTGTATTGTTTGTAGGTAACTTTATTTTTAAACTAGTGAGAGCTCATTTGCTTGCACATGGATAGTTTCATGTATTTCTCATTTGCACACACTAAAATGATTTCAAATTTCATTATTTAACACTAATAATTTGATTTGATATTAATCATTTGTTTGCACACAATTAAATTGTTTCAGTTATTGAAATCTAACACTAATAGTTCTATTTGCACACATTTATATGATTTCAAGTATTGCTATCTAATACTAATAATTCTATTTAATATTAATAAAAATTCCTAGTAAAAGGTTGAAAAATTCTGTTAGACACATACATAGGATTTTGACAGATAACTCACTCTGATTCAGAGTGAACCAGAGAGTAATGGGAATGAAGGGTTACTTCACATTTTTCAAACTCCTAGACTAAAGCCTCACTATCAGATCCTTGCTCTGGGGATGAAGCCGACGGCATTAATTTACTGTTGGCTTTGACCCTAGTGAGCATTGTCCAACAAAGGCAGACTTGAGGCTGAAAGGCCCCCAGCTTTGACTGGGCTACCTTCAGGTGGGCAAGCTGCATCATTGATACCTTGTGTCCTCCTTGTATAGCCCTGGACCTTGCTGTCCAGTTTAAGCTATAATCAGGCATACGTGCCTGGACCCAGATTTGGGTCCATGTCCAGCTTGGCTCATCAGGCCCACATTGCACTAAGTGGGCCAAAGACCAGCATAGTCCAGCAGGGCTCAAGCCTTGGCTCATGCCCGACTTTCTCCTTCCCCACTATAATCGACCTTTGGATCATTGACCTTGTGTCCTGTCTGGTGGGAGGTAGAGACAAATATACCTCACCTTCAGATACAGTTTAATATCATTTCCAGGATAGTCAATGGTTTCACATATTATTATTTGACATAAGTAATTCTATTCAACATTATTCATTTTTTCACTCACAGTTAGATGTTTTCCATATTGCTATGTAATATGAATACTTCAATTTAACATTAATTATTTATTTGTCTGCAGTTAAATGGTTTCAATTAAAGAAAATGATTAAATAGTTCTATTTGACCCATACACGGGACCCTGACAGGTAATTCTACCCCGGGTCAGAGTGGATCTGGAAGTAATGGCAATAAAGGGATACTCCAAATTCTTCAAAGTTCCAGGACTGGAGCCTGACTATCAGATGGTTTAGTGTCCTATCTAAAACACTCATTGAGGTGGTCTTACTCCTCAGCAGAAGTCCAGTCTGTATATTCTACAGCTTCAGCTAACAGGGTGGTGCAGTTTTGTGTCATACCCAGTGGACATATTGGAGATGGGATCTTACCCACTATTGGAGATACGGTTATAGTATTCTAAGCCCCGCCCACAGGGCGCGGAAAAATGAAATTAAGTCTTGAAAATAAGCCGAAATAGTTAACATTAACGTAGATATTTAATGATTCCATGAAACGTGAATCCTACCAGATAAAATTAACTTCGGAAGATTAATAATTTTATAATAATAAAAAGCAAATAACCTTGCCAGCAAAATTAATCGGGCGTTAAAATATTTATAGTGTTCAAACCAAGAAGTTAAGCCATCTTTTCCATTACCCGGTTTCGTGTCGGACGTTCGGTTTTGTTAGAAACGGAAGTAGCATTTTTTTTTTCTGTTTTAACAGGAAGTAGCTGTGTGTAGCGTGAGTTAGGATGGCGGACCATGATTTGGAAGATGGCGAACTTCTTGATTCCGATAACGAGGATCCTATTCAGTCCGGCGCGCAGGTAAATATTACATTTCAGAGTTCTATCTTAGGGCTTAATGGTGATATCTCATTAATAATTTTAACCCATGTTACTTTGACATTTAAAAAAAAAAATTTTTTTTCTCTTTGTTCATCATCAGCTTCTTGAAAAGGACTGCTTTATTTTATTTTTAAACAAACATTATTCTGTTTTTGATTTCGATTTTTTTAAATTTTGTAAATAAAATAGTCTAAAATATTTTGTTGATGTTCACTTGATGTGAAATGATGACACCTTTCTTTAGATTAATTTGAGCGTGATTTATTTCTTTTATTTTTTGCAAAGCAAGGAAAAAGCTGAAGTTGAATAAAAATCCCTTTGCGAAACACAAAAAATCCCGCGAAAAACTGATAAGTAAAGTTAGCAGCTTATTTAACAAGTGAACTAAACTGATTTTCTTCTAGGTATTTATAAATTAGCTAAATATTTTTAAAAGTAAGTTCCACCTAGTTGATTTTAATGATTTCTCTCAATTAACTAAATTTAAATGAGAATTACCAAAAAAATGTTGTTTATGTTTTTTAAAAATGTCCCTTTCGTTACTCAACTACAATAAACAATTTTAGTTTTTAAAAAATTATAAAAAATTGCTGTTTATATTTTTATTTTGTTAGAGCAGAAAATGTGTAAAGCTAAGCTGAGGAGTAGCGGTAAAGTCAGTGGGTAGCGAAATAATAAGCTTTAACGTTGCTATTTTTCCTGTGGTTCTAATGCATTTGGGACTAGAATAAAATGCAATAGTTGATTTGTTTAATTCCCCCTCTTCACTGCTTCCAGAATATTCAGTGTTTCTTCACTATGTAATCATCAATCAATCATTTTATCGTCAGTATTATGGTGATAAAAATTAAAGCAATTCATAGTATCATTCTACAATGATTTTTAAATTTGCAAAAGTATTTTTCCTTTTTAAGACTAATTTATTATAAAACCCAAAATAAAGTGTCCTAATTATTACACCAAGCTGGATCTGATAGTGAGGCCCCACTTCTGGGGCTCTGGATGTGTGAGGTACCTCTTCATTGCCATTACTTCCAGGTCTTCTCTTAACCAGAGTGGTAGAACCTATAGAGGGCCAAATAAAAACATGGGTTTTGTTTGGTTGTGTTTTTTGGCATTTCAACCCTCATGGGTTATTTCATGCCAAATCCTATATATATATATATATATATATATATATATATATATATATATATATATATGATTTGTAAGTGATTAGTTTTTAGGTAACTTCATTTAAGTTCGAACTCATTTGTTTGCACACTGTTAAATGGTTTCAAGTTTTGCTCTCAGTGTAGTTGACCTTCAGCAACTGCCTGCTAGCACCTTTAAGATAAAAAGGGTTGAGTGGGTCTTTGCCACTATGGCAATTTGAAAAATACAGTTGAGACAACCATATGGCTGCTAGGGCTTGACATGAGCTGATTGATAAGATTGGGCCTCTCCAATCAACTACCTAGCTCAGTGTGTTGCAAGTCACATGATCACTTTGGCTGCTGGTGTCCAGCATTATGGATCACCACACCTCTCTGCAGAGGTGCAATTGATATATTCTACACCTGACAGGAGAGTAGATTTGTTTGAAAATTATTTGTATTCGATAGGAATATTTGATACCATAAAACTTTTAATTTTGTACATACTGGGCACTGCTGGAGAGCTAAGAACAAATTCATTAGTGACATTCTCCTATGAATTCATATGCATGAACACATAAGTATTGACTGACCAGCAAAACCATGCATACATCAGTTCTGTCCAGATACTCTATGCTGTCTAGGGGACTTACCAAGAGCAATGGCTGATAGGAACAGATAGCAAGAGAGACTCAAAGGAATTTGTCAAGATTATTATTAGTTACTTGAAACTCTATAACTAAATGTTTATTATGAAATACAATTGGTTTCTTGAAATGATAAAATTCTGTATAAATTATTGATATTAGTTAAGAGTGTTTGAAGCCATGCAATAGATGCAAATTATTTGTATACGATAGAAATAATAGCTATCTTAAAATTGTTTTAAAAAAACTCTTATGAAATGATGACACTTAAAAAAACCCTCAAATCTATACAATTCCCTCATTTTTTTAGCATAAAATATCCTTTGACAGTAACATGCTGTTAAAATCAGTCATTGTACCAGGAATCAAACTAATAATAATTTAAATTTGCAATATGTTTTAAAAAGTGATATTAAATGTCAGTGTACATGCCCATGTGTTGGCCTAATGAGTAGAATGTTCACCAATGGTCCAGGGGACCGGGGTTCAATCCCAGGTCAAGTCATACCAAAGACTCAAAAAATGGTACTTGATACTGCCTTGCTTAACACTTAGCATTATAAGGTGAGGGTCAAGGGTAAAGTGGATTAATCCTGGGAATGGAGTAGCACCCCCCTACACTTCAGTGTAGTAACTATTGAAAAGGGAGCTTTCGGGTCACCCTCGACTAAAGTCGCCAACTTACATGCCCAAAGAATGAATGAAAGTTTTAATCTTTGCTTGATAAATCTTACCTGCATTTATATAAGCAGTTTTGATCTACATAATGAAGATTGTGAATTTTTTTCTTTGTTTCTTTCCCTCTAAGATCATCAATAGTGAAAGTGCCGTATCTTTGAACTTTGCCTTGGTTCAAAGTGTTACTCCTTAGCATTTCTGATTTGGATATTTGTAGTATCTTTACCTGTAAAATGCTAATTAGAATTTATTACAAAAACAAAATATTGAAACAATATTCTGTTTGTTCTCTTTCTCTCCCTCTCTCACACATATATATATATATATATATATAATTGCAATTAGAAGGAATCTCAAATCTGGTTAAGCTGTTATAATAAATTTATTTCGGCGGAGAATATTTCCTTCTAATGCACTATATATGCTCTGAATGTGAATTTTGTTATATGCCTGCAAGGGAAAAAGTGATGTAACAATAGCCATACATCGAGCACTCACATAGATTTATATGATATTCCTCATATATTCTATACAAGAATAATCCACACCCACTGTCTTCGGATGCTGACTGGATATTACAACTAATATATATATATATATATATATATATATATATATATATATATATATATATATATATATGGATCATTCAATAAATAAGGTGAATTTTTTTTTTTAATTTTATTCCACATAAATGTAAACTTTGCATTCTTTGTAATTTTTTTTTTTTTATAGCAAAAACTATTTTAATACCGTATATATGTTTGTTTTGAGGCTATTCAAAATGGTGGCAAATCAGACTGTATGCTCTAGGCTTGTACAGAGGTCAGTCATCAAATTTGTGGTACTTGAGAAGTGCAAGTCATTTTAAATTTACAGAAGAATGTGTAGTATGTTCTGAGAAGCATGATTTAAGCAAAAAAATATTTACAAATGAGCAAAATATAGATTTGCCACTATTGGACCTGTGTTGAAAAGACAGTTCATGGAGTGGAAACATCCTGACTCTCTGATATAGAAAAAATTCCAGGCACAGTGGTCAGTAAAGAAGGTCCTGCTGACAGTCTTCTAGTACAAGAAAGGCCCATAATTATTGATTTCCTTGATAAAGATGCAACTGTAACAAATTTTTCCTATTGCCAACTTCTTAGATAAAATTCACCTTATTTATTGAATGACCCACATATTAAGTGTTATGCTAGTGGAAAAGCCAGGAACTACACTTTGATCCTAATGGAAATGTTGGGAACTTCACTTTGATCCTAGTGGAAATGTTGAGAACTACACTTTGATCCTATTGGAAATGTTGGAAACTACTTTGTTCTGAAGCAAAGTGCACAGATGATATATGATCTTGCCTGTTATACTTCAGGATGTCTTTGCTTGTTCGTGTATATGACTTTAAAATCAGGGATCATTGTTTCTACACAAATGAAGTGATAAACATCTATAACTTCAAATTCTCACTTATTTTAGTGTTTCTATTTGGCCCATAGATAGGACCCTATCAGGTGCTACCACTCTGGGCCAGAGTGGACCTGAGAGCAATGGTAATGAAGGGGTACTCCACATTCCTCAAAGCTCCAGCATTACTGGAACCTCACCACCAGTTTGTTTAGTGTCGTATCCAGGACACTCATATGGGAGTTTACCCCTCTGCAGAGAAGCTGTCATTGTATTCTACAGCCCCAGCTGACTGGGCAAATAAAAATAAGGTGTTATTGGCATAAAACATCAAAGAAAAAAGTAAAGAAGAGTTTCAATATTCTTCAATAGCCATAGGATAACAAAGGATTCTGAAAGTGTTTAATTTCAGAGATTCAAATACACATCTGGATTTTGCGGTAAATTCAAGAAACTGAAAAGTTCTGAAGAAACCACCAATTTGATGATGTCAAGTGGCCTATGTTTTGTCTCTGGGTGAGTTTTGACTTATGAGTCTTAAAAGATGGTGACCTTGACAAACAGGATTGGGTCTAAACAGAGAGGAGAGGGATGTGTGGAAGAGAAAGGGAATCTTCAGAGGTAGAATATTAAGTAATAGCATTTATTTGCTAAATTCTTTCATAAAACAAAATTCAAATCTGATTATTCATTATTATTCATTATTATCTTTCGTTATCTTAGTTTCAGTTGCTTTTTATTTTAACTCACTTGGGTTGTTAGTTCTAAGGTAGCAAGGAACAACAATGTATCAGAAACAAAATAATAAAAAAGAAACTCCCAATAAGATTCAAATTCATGTCCCTTTTTACTGTTGGGAAGGCCTCATTCTCTGTAGCAACTGCTTTACTGTCTAATCTATAAGAACATTGTCCAAATAACTTAAAGAAATCCAAGCAACACTTCTAAAGTCACCCAATGCTGTCATCTCTGATTTGTCCTTGCTATATTCATTCTCATTGTTTTTATACACTAGTAATGTTTATAGACTTTTTATTATCTTTTTTTTTTTTTTTTTTAGATGAAAGCTGTCAATTATTATTATTATTATTAATAATTTTTACTATTTTGGTTTTTGTTTGTTAAGGTTAATACTTGTAAAAATTAATAGTGATAATAATTGGAAGAAAAAAGTTGGTTTCATTTTTCCCTATTATCACCAGAATTTCCAGTGTATGGAATCATTAGAAGGAATGAAAGTTTCAACATGGTTGTTTTAATAAAATTTACCTGAGATGAGTCCCCATGGTGTAATGGCTGAAAGATTGTAGTATGTGAGTTTGAACTCCAGTCATGCTATTAAGTTCACTTTTGGAATAATACCCTTAGGGAAAGGTATGAACATCCCCCACACACACACACACTATGGGTTAAATAGTACCACTACTGTTTTTTGACAAGGATGACTTTGGCATTAAATAACTCACAAAGGTTGATATCCCATGAAAAACAAAGAAATCAAACTTAAAAACTACCTGAGTTATTACAGGTTTTATAAACAGCTCCTTGTATTGGTATAACTGACTTTGCCTTTTTTAATTTATTTTCCAGGCACAAGCTCCTCTATCGGTACCACATGCAGCACCTGTGCAGAGGTATCGAAATCCAACTATCTATCGTGACCAGAAACAGACTCTGATGTCATCATCTAATTCAGATGATGACAGTGACGAAGAAAAGTTTCTCTGGAAACGCAAGCGGCTAAAGTATGTTGCTTCCAAAGAACGCAACAGTAGCAGGGATGGTAAATTTGACACTGCTGATCAGGGTAATTTTGCTAGTAGTTGGCCCCCTATCAGCAAAAACAGTGGATTCCCTACTGTAGACATTTTAAAACCCAAGAAGAAAAAAGATATCTGGGGTGCTGTGCTACAAGAGCAGACCTTATCTCAGGGATTTATTGGTTTTGACATGGAGCACAAAAGCAAGAGCCATAATGATCGAAGTGTTGAAGCTTATTCATTTAAAAGGGCAAGAGCAGATACACGGCCTTGGAATGATTCCAAGAATGATGACGAAGAAACAGAAACAAAAAACAGTGACCTTTTCAGTGGCCCACCTGATCTGGACAAACTAGAGGAAGGCTTTGTGGGTACCAGAAAACAAGGTGTGAAAAGGAAGCATTCGGCAAAAGAAAGGCTTGGTCCACGACAATATAACAAACAAAAGTCAAGAGAACACTACAACGTAACAGCATCAGATCCTGTAGATGTTGTGGCCGAAGCTGTGGCTAATAAACTTCAAGAGCCCAAAGTTGATTTGATATGTAAGTTTTAAATAATTATGCATAAAATAACTCTGTTCTAACAAAAACAGATATTATTATTTATTACGAAACTTAACATTAAAATTTTGAATGGGGATGTCCTTGTAGTGTAATGGTTAATGTGCTGGACAGCAGAATTGTAGTACATGAGTTCAAACTTCAGTTGTGCTATTACATTCACTTTTGGACAAATACTCTTGGGAAAGATATGAACCCCCTTGTCCTGGATTAAATAGTATCATTACTGTCCTTCCAGAAGACTTAGGCTAAAGAAACCAGTCTGCCCTTCTGTTTACCTATAGCTGGAGATGGGAGAGATGGATTCATGCCTTTCCCAAAGGCATTACATCAAAGTGAAATGCAAACAGCCTCATTCAGAATTTGTACTTTGGTCACCAATTCCATTTCTTAGGACAGTAACTGTTAGGCTAAGTGCAACTCAGTGTCCTGGGTATGTTATTAATCTGGTGGTGAGACTCCAGTTCTGGAACTCTGGAGTACTCCTTTGTTGCCATTACTCTCAGTTCCACTCTGACCTATTAGTGTCCTCTCAATGGGTCAAGTAAATCTGTTTGAAAATTATCAGTATTGAGTAGGAATTTTGAAACTATAAAACTGTTTAAATTATTGGTATTTGATAAAAATACTTGAAACCATATAACTATGGAAGCAAATTATTATTATTATA